>KZ069468.1:0-11138 GCA_002091845.1 Anopheles cracens
ATGATGAAATAATGTCGGCGGGGTCGATTTTAAACCCGTCCCGGTCAGCGCCTACTACCTCCTCGACAATGGGATCGATTGCTGAGATCGGCTGCCGTTTGTAGTTTTTCGTTTTTAATTGTGTTCAACGCTTGCTGCGGCGCTCTTTCCAACAGCTGTCGCCGATTCGAGCGGGTAGGTGACCCGACAGTGCGCCGAAATACTACGCTACTACCTAATGGAGGTGTTTGAAAGCGAAGTAAAACTCATATTCCCACACGGCGGAGAGCATATCTTGTTCGGCAAACTGTGCCAGCTCAATCAATCGCCCGGCCACCGAAAGCACTTTCGCCGACGAGAAGGCAAATGGTGCGTGCGTTCATTTTCGCTGCAGTGTTTGCTGAAAAAGTGCATACCTACTCGCGGGGAGCGTCGCCTACTGTTGCCGCCTCTTTCAGGTGTTCCGGCTCCGAGATCTCGGCCGCTTCTTCGGCCCGTGTTTTGCATGCCACCGCTTGCCGCTCCGGCATCTCGATGGGACGGTGGACCGGGCGAGATCACGCCGAATCGGGCCGCGGGAACGCGCCCGCCGAAAAAACCCTATAATACTGAATCAATTATCAAACAGAAATGTTTTTAAAGATCTTAAAAATATGTGTAAATGAAAAGTATGTATGCAAAGCTGACACATAGGACATATATGCCACATAGTTTATGACACATTCGAATCGTAAATACGTCACCGTCCAGATGATAGCTTGAGGAAAAGTTTAGATAGTTTTTTCTATTTATTTTTAATTTTAAAACTGAACCGACACCAACGACAAACGAACATAAACGCCTTCTCCCAAAGACCAGAGTGTATCGAATAGCATCCCAACCATTGTCACGAGGTTTTGATCCTGAAGTAACAACGTGGGTACGTGGATTAGGGTCAGGAGGGCCTCAGACTGCAATAATTATTGACGGAGGGCATTATTTCGTTTTCGGACAATCACACTCACACACACACACACGTTCGTTGGAATCGGTAGGTCAAGAGAGACGCAACCGGGGTCGGGAACGGCTGTCCGCCCACCCATTTCAAACGATGATGTCGTTTGTGCGAGGCGCTTTTCTAAATTGCACACATCCTTCGTTAATGATTCCGCAGTCGGAATCAGCGGAAGCAACGGATCGCCGTGGTCACCGGCACTGGAGGACATTCGGGCTGACAATGGTCAATGGTCCTGCGCCTGGCACGTGCTGCCTGTCGAGAGCCGTGAGCATGCATGTGGGTGTGTTGATCTTCAATCAAAGGTCTCCGAATGCTGCCGCACTGCTGCTGGGGGTTGGTTGGATTGGATTCCATTTTCCGAAATTGCCAGCAAAAGATGCTTTTGATCGATGATGAAATAATGTCGGCGGGGTCGATTTTAAACCCGTCCCGGTCAGCGCCTACTACCTCCTCGACAATGGGATCGATTGTTGAGATCGGGTGTGTGTGTGTGTTCTGGGGCGTAGCGTTCTGCGCTGTTCTCGGTGCTTGGTAGGGAGAAGTTAAGAACGAATAAATTTTACCATAAATATGTATATTAGACACATATAAACGGCCATTATTTAATTTCTGTCCGGTTGGTTTGTTCGCTCGCTCGGTCGCTCGTTCGTGGCCATGTCGGACACAGATATGAGCGGGCAAAAGATGAAGAACATCAGAGCGTGTTGTAACATCAAACGGACGGACACGAAAAGACGAAAAAATAACACACACACACAAACTCCAACAATATGGAGAATTTATGCATAAACCAACCCCTGTGGGTTGTGTGGCAGTGGGAGGGAGGGAGGATTCGGTCGTGTCCCGTCCTTGTCCGTCCGCGGCGTCTTGGCCCGGCGGTGTAGTACCGAGAGGAGGCGCATTTTGTCGTGACTGGTGGTACTGACAAACGGTGAACTTCCGAAAGTGTGGTAGTGATGTTTGCCGCCCCGGAAAATGGACGCTAAGGACGTCGCTCTTCTAAGCAGCGAGCAAACCAAAACAACAGAAACGCGCGCGATTATTGATTGTTTATGCATGAGAGTGAGTGGAGTGGCAAGCGCCGAACCCCGGTCCGGCCACTTCGCAGTCGAGTAGGATACATATTTATGATCGCTTATGTCGGTAAGTCTGCCCCCCCATCGGCACCTCGTTTACACACCTCTGACATTCTGACATTAATAAACCAGCCCGCGGTGAGCTGCACAAATGGGCGACTAGAAAACGGCCTAGCACCGAATAGTACCGATGATTGTGTATAGAGTAAGGCAAGAGTTCATGACTATGATGATCACACCCATTAATGAGGCAGACCATCTGGCCTGTGGCACCACCGGACGAGCAAAGGGTTAATTGGATGTTTGCAACGCGGACGAAAAAAGACGACAGTTTCGGCCCAAAAGTGCGTGTATGTGTGGTTGGTTTTTCACACGTCATAACTTATGTCAACGTCGTCGTAGCCGGAGTGCCGTGTTTTATAGTGCCGCGTGCCTCTAGCAGCTTCTCTAGCCCTTTTGCCCTCCTCGCTAACTAGGGGAAAGGTAGCAGGAGCGCATCGACGCTTGCCGCTCCGGCATCTCGATGGGACGGTGGACCGGGCGAGATCACGCCGAATCGGGCCGCGGGAACGCGCCCGCCGAAGAAACCCGCGCGATATACATACATAGGTCGGGCACACCGGGGCTGCGTCGCCGTCGTACGTAACTGCAGCGTAAAGAGGTAAAGAGCGGCGGCCCGTTACGCTCCCGCGTTGGAGGATGTGCCGAAAGGGATGGGAAAAACGGCGAAGGAATATTTCATTTTAATTTATTGTTAAATGTTGGATGGGAAAATAAATTTTAAGCATTTTCTTCGCTTTGCTTTCGGTACCTTTTGGCTTCGGCTTCGCCTGTGTGGATGGTACACTCTTCTTCGCTATGTTCGAATATGCCTCTTTTTTTCTTCTTCTTTCATTTGAAGTTGGTGGGGCTGATGGTGAATCCATCCGTGGGTCCAAATGGATTGGTGTGTGTGTGTGTTATGATGAAATAATGTCGGCGGGGTCGATTTTAAACCCGTCCCGGTCAGCGCCTACTACCTCCTCGACAATGGGATCGATTGTTGAGATCGGTTGCCGTTTGTAGTTTTTCGTTTGTAATTGTGTTCAACGCTTGCTGCGGCGCTCTCTCCAACAGCTGTCGCCGATTCGAGCGGGTAGGTGACCCGACAGTGCGCCGAAATACTACGCTACTACCTAATGGAGGTGTTTGAAAGCGAAGTAAAACTCATATTCCCACACGGCGGAGAGCATATCTTGTTCGGCAAACTGTGCCAGCTCAATCAATCGCCCGGCCACCGAAAGCACTTTCGCCGACGAGAAGGCAAATGGTGCGTGCGTTCATTTTCGCTGCAGTGTTTGCTAAAAAAGTGCATACCTACTCGCGGGGAGCGTCGCCTACTGTACTGCCGCCTCTTTCAGGTGTTCCGGCTCCGAGATCTCGGCTGCTTCTTCGGCCCGTGTTTTGCATGCCATCGCTTGCCGCTCCGGCATCTCGATGGGACGGTGGACCGGGCGAGATCACGCCGAATCGGGCCGCGGGAACGCGCCCGCCGAAACTGCTTCGTTTATGTTGCGTTCTGTTTCACCTTCCTTTCCGGGGCTGTTGGGGTGCGATGCGTGAAGGTGTGAAATTTGGGAACATCTGGACCGGCGTGCGATCGCTTGACGGGCGACGGAACCCGCCCGGCTGACCAACGCCCCTACGGGCGCGCACGTTCCGGTGGTAAACTGATCTCTAGCGCTCTCGACGTCGTCGTGCGGAAGAGAATCGGCCCCGGATACTGTGCACCCGGCGAAAGTAACGATCTGCCGAAAGCGAGATAGAGACGGCATGCAGCGAACGACACGACAATTGAGCTGTCAAACGCTAAGGGAAAAGGTGCGGACGGACCCCATGCACTGTTCTGTCTGCGGGGGTAGTAACAGCGCTCACCTTCTTTGGCGGTCAAAATCCGGCCCCGAGGCGGTGGATAATTATACGGAGAAAAATTAGTTATCACTGTCACTCACGCTGTGGGCCGCGCCACCCTGTTGTGTTAGGAATTTTAAAACAACACACACACACACTCACTCACGGCTGAATGACGTTTCTCACCGTAGCGCCTGCTTGGACCGTGAGGAGTTTATTGTTCCGCAAAGGCGAAGTAGGCTCTGTTTTATTACGTCCACATGTACTGACAGTTAGTGCTTGTCTCAGGTCAGGTGTAATGCATCGTTTGGATATACTGTCCAGAGCCCTTCTAGTTCACCCATCGGTGCCACGATGGGAATGTAATAGACATCCTGGAACGTCTTTATGATTATTCCAGATTCCCTTTCCCACCCTCTAGCGCGGTAGCTGACCTTGGTGTATTTCCGAAGAATATGTCATCGATCCAATTATGAGCACGACCCGCGGACGCGGAGCAAATGATGCGCAATGAAAGTCGCTGCATTCGGGCAGCCTTCGCGAGTTCTCAGGAACCCGTGTCCGTGAGTCGCAAACGCCCGGGATTTGCAATCGTAAAACATTGATACACGGGACCTGATAAACATCAGCCCCGGTCGGGAGGGGAACGCGCGCGAAACACACGGCCAGACCCCAAAAACCAGATCTGCATCCATAAACAAATGTATTTTAAATATTGCGCTGATCTATATCTCCGTGTGCGTGTGTGTGTCCGTGGTCCTGGACCCGCTGGCCCTTCTTCGTGCGCCATTCCCGGCGTTGTGGTATGCAAATCCGTGGTTCGAGAAATGAAAATTTGCGTTATTCTCTTTGTGTGGTTGTCTTTGGAAACGGACGGAACGGGAGGTTAGGCTATAGGCTATGGGTCGAACTCGCCAAAGTGGGACACGAAATGCATCGCGCTTGGCGCAACGCACCTTCCCCAAACCAGGAAGTGTACTAGAGGTACGCAAAAATAAAATCATCATTATAATATGTATGCGGTTTCATAAATCTTGCGACATTAGATTCAATTTCTTAGGTAGCATCGAAGAGTGGCACCGTAAAAACGCATCGATCGCGGTCGGTGGCCATGCTGGAGCGGCCGCCGAAACCGCTACCAGGAATCGGGGATTGAGGAATAAAAATGATAATGATGACCGGCACACATTCTGACCATATTTTGTCCTTCCGTTTTTGCGTGCCATTTTGGCTTCCCGAAAGACACTCGGGAAACACTGACGGCGACCTCTCTGCTTTGCTGAGGCATGTTCGTTCTGCTTCGACGTTGCGTTGACAGTTTTTGGTCCAGACGTTTACGTCGGAAGAAGAGAGAGAGAAAAAAACGCCACGTAAGGACAACTTCTGGCAACGACACGATGCGTTTTGCTGGCCTGGCCGCGCGCTCATTCCTGTCGAGGCGACTGTTTGATTTATCGAGCATTCCGTGTATCTACGCCGGAGACAATGGATATCAATTTAGTGTCCAAGTGCTGCTGCTGCTCTTTTTTTTGTACGCTAAGCTCCTCGAGAGATGTGCCCCTGATATGTTGCAATTTCGTTGATTATCAAAAACAAGACCAGATCCGGCCGCGATGCAGATGCTGGCGACGAGAATGATGACGATAGCGTTGTTTTGATGGTGATCATTTGCTTTGCGTGCTTCCCGTTCCCGGGAATGCCCGAAATCGCCCGCGAGCCTTGAGGCCTCAATCTTATCCCAAAACGGACACCTTCCGCGCTCGAGTGCTCGCTTCCCATTATGTACGGGGATAAAAATATAAATATGTCAACTAAACGTCAAACGCGGGCTGGTGGGAGATAAATTTCGACCATGAAAGTAATTTTCCAGAATTCCGGGGCTCCACCCGGTCCACCCTGCTGCTGCTGCTGCTGCTGCTGGTGTATGATTTCTCTTCTCTGCATCAGAACGTTCTCCGGCAACGACGGCGTCGACGCATTCTCCGTAGCCCGCGTAGCCTTCAGGAAGGTGACATTGTTGATCCATGCACATAAATTTTCCGCCCGTCGTCGTCGTCGTGAGTTAGGAATTTTAAAACAACACACACACACACACTCACTCACGGCTGAATGACGTTTCCCACCGTAGCGCCTGCTTGGACCGTGAGGAGTTTATTGTTCCGCAAAGGCGAAGTAGGCTCTGTTTTATTACGTCCACATGTACTGACAGTTAGTGCTTGTCTCAGGTCAGGTGTAATGCATCGTTTGGATATACTGTCCAGAGCCCTTCTAGTTCACCCATCGGTGCCACGATGGGAATGTAATAGACATCCTGGAACGTCTTTATGATTATTCCAGATTCCCTTTCCCACCCTCTAGCGCGGTAGCTGACCTTGGTGTATTTCCGAAGAATATGTCATCGATCCAATTATGAGCACGACCCGCGGACGCGGAGCAAATGATGCGCAATGAAAGTCGCTGCATTCGGGCAGCCTTCGCGAGTTCTCAGGAACCCGTGTCCGTGAGTCGCAAACGCCCGGGATTTGCAAATTTTCCGCCCGTCGTCGTCGTCGTCGTCGGAGGGACTGTTTTCTTCGTAAAGTCTCTCCAACTCGTGGCCGTATGCAGAAAACCAATTTAATTAGCCAATGAATAAATATGGGAGCACGATGGTGACACTCGGCGCTGTGTTGCTCTGCCCCCGAAAGCTGGCCTGTTCGAAACAGAAATGATTCGCACACCGCGGGACCGGCCAACCGTCGATGTCCTCTGATTGGAATGATTTATGTGCGCTTTATGCGAGATGGCTCATAAATTTCGATCGATTCGTCGTCGTCACCGGGCTCTGCAGAGATCGGGGGCGACTCATAAATATTGCGAAATATTAACCTGACGGATTTATCGTGTGCCGTGCCGGCCAAGGCCAGCACTAGCCACCAGCGCCGGATTTATGGGAGAATGTAAAACGAACGACGCGGAAAGCTCCCCAGTTTGAGCATCCGAAAACACTTGGCGTGTCCTTCGCAACACCTTCACCGGTTGTGCCGTGAAGTCGTGGTCTGCATGGTTCATATGGTTCAATTCACATGCCCCGGCGGTTAATGTCCGCTCAACCCATTAATCTGTGACAGCCGAACAAAACGCTCTATAATTGACGTTGATTGTCCGCCCGGAAGCGGCACGAGCCATCATCGCCAAAGAGTGCCAAAGAAATGGAAGAAAATTAGCACGGATTTCAACGGTTCGGACGCTGCTAGGATCGGTAGGAATCGGCAACCGGCGTTTTTCTCCTCTCCCCACATGGCCCTATTTTCAGACTCTCTTCGGTAAAGAATCGGCAAATTGATGAATCATGTCCAGGCGATGGCGTCCTGTGCCTGTTCCTCCCTTCGCGCACGGTCGATTGTGGGTGGACATCCCTCACGGGGTTGCCGGGGAAGGGACTTCCTTCCCCGGGTCAAGGGACTCGTCAGTAATAAAATTGCTGTATTACAGGTTTCAATTTCATCTCTCCACGTTCGTCGTGCCTGCTCGTGGACAGAGCAGCTGCAGGCACAGGCTGCACGTAGTGGTCAACGCGGAACTGCAGCACAACCCAAACGGCCAGATGTCCACTCCACCATGTCCATGCCAACGGACGGAAACTAACGGAAGGTGGAAAACACACCCTTTTTCCAGTTCTGCTTCTTCGCCCACCGCTCAAGGTCATACACCCTCACAACTGCGCAAATGGACAATCCGACTGAAATGGCACGAAATTATAAATTATGACCATTTGTTCGGCGCTCGGCGCTCGGTGGTGGCTATTGAATCTATCCGTTTCTTGTGGTAAGATTGATTATTTAACGGGTGTTGTTTTTACAATATTTGTGCAAATGGACATACATATGTATGTATGTATGGCCAATGTTGTATTACAGTAGTACAGTAGTACAGTGCAGGGTCTGAAATAGGAAGGTCTTTGTGAAAGTTTCAAATAGCTAAGATTTTCCCCAACCAATACGTCATTCTTAAGACTTATTAAGAGCTGTATCTTGAACCTTACCATACAGGCATATAAATTTTCCGCCCGTCGTCGTCGTCGTGGCAGGGACTGTTTTCTTCGTAAAGTCTCTCCAACTCGTGGCCGTATGCAGAAAACCAATTTAATTAGCCAATGAATAAATATGGGAGCACGATGGTGACACTCGGCGCTGTGTTGCTCTGCCCCCGAAAGCTGGCCTGTTCGAAACAGAAATGATTCGCACACCGCGGGACCGGCCAACCGTCGATGTCCTCTGATTGGAATGATTTATGTGCGCTTTATGCGAGATGGCTCATAAATTTCGATCGATTCGTCGTCGTCACCGGGCTCTGCAGAGATCGGGGGCGACTCATAAATATTGCGAAATATTAACCTGACGGATTTATCGTGTGCCGTGCCGGCCAAGGCCAGCACTAGCCACCAGCGCCGGATTTATGGGAGAATGTAAAACGAACGACGCGGAAAGCTCCCCAGTTTGAGCATCCGAAAACACTTGGCGTGTCCTTCGCAACACCTTCACCGGTTGTGCCGTGAAGTCGTGGTCTGCATGGTCATATGGTTCAATTCACATGCCCCGGCGGTTAATGTCCGCTCAACCCATTAATCTGTGACAGCCGAACAAAACGCTCTATAATTGACGTTGATTGTCCGCCCGGAAGCGGCACGAGCCATCATCGCCAAAGAGTGCCAAAGAAATGGAAGAAAATTAGCACGGATTTCAACGGTTCGGACGCTGCTAGGATCGGTAGGAATCGGCAACCGGCGTTTTTCTCCTCTCCCCACATGGCCCTATTTTCAGACTCTCTTCGGTAAAGAATCGGCAAATTGATGAATCATGTCCAGGCGATGGCGTCCTGTGCCTGTTCCTCCCTTCGCGCACGGTCGATTGTGGGTGGACATCCCTCACGGGGTTGCCGGGGAAGGGACTTCCTTCCCCGGGTCAAGGGACTCGTCAGTAATAAAATTGCTGTATTACAGGTTTCAATTTCATCTCTCCACGTTCGTCGTGCCTGCTCGTGGACAGAGCAGCTGCAGGCACAGGCTGCACGTAGTGGTCAACGCGGAACTGCAGCACAACCCAAACGGCCAGATGTCCACTCCACCATGTCCATGCCAACGGACGGAAACTAACGGAAGGTGGAAAACACACCCTTTTTCCAGTTCTGCTTCTTCGCCCACCGCTCAAGGTCATACACCCTCACAACTGCGCAAATGGACAATCCGACTGAAATGGCACGAAATTATAAATTATGACCATTTGTTCGGCGCTCGGCGCTCGGTGGTGGCTATTGAATCTATCCGTTTCTTGTGGTAAGATTGATTATTTAACGGGTGTTGTTTTTACAATATTTGTGCAAATGGACATACATATGTATGTATGTATGGCCAATGTTGTATTACAGTAGTACAGTAGTACAGTGCAGGGTCTGAAATAGGAAGGTCTTTGTGAAAGTTTCAAATAGCTAAGATTTTCCCCAACCAATACGTCATTCTTAAGACTTATTAAGAGCTGTATCTTGAACCTTACCATACAGACAATTCAACGAACCCTGCCCTAACCCGTCCAGCCTAGTGCTGAGTTTCACCCAGAATGTGTTCTTAGTTCTTCTCGAACGTAAATGTTCAATTAGGTCAAATAATTGTAAAGCATATCGTCGGAAAGCACACAACAAACCGGTGGCGGTGACCGGTTTTTCCTTTCCTTCACATTGCCACCGCTACGTCATATTTCGATTCCATCGGGTGGTGCAGCGAAGAAGAAGCGATCGCATCGCACAGCAAAACGGCCGGCAGGTCCGAGAAATATGTCAGAAACGTAATCCCTAAAGAATAGAGTAGATTTATCGATATTTGCTACTTTATGATATTTCTATCAAACATTTACGATAATGGTCATACGGCTGGTCGGACTCGGTTTGCCGCTGTGTGTGGCGGTGGTGTCCCCCTTCCGGTTACCGACGATACTGACCAGCGGCACGGCACTTGAATGGTGTCACGTGTGAAACGATACCTCCGCCGTTGCGCTTTGCGTTGCGTTTGCGTTGCGATTCTTGCTCCTTTTTGCTCGGGTTGCTTGGATGGACGTTCGCTTACGTTGCATCAAACGGAAGGAAAGACTTCGGCTACGCGCTACGGCACGGCACGTGAAGGAGGGATATCGATAACTCAAAACTGTAATCCCCGGGTAGTCCGGAGCCCGGCAGCGGGAGTCGTGATTAGACTTCGACGGACCAATTGAGGGGTGAAGGTTCACGGGCGTCTGCAGCAGTATTCCGATATCGATTCCAATGTGCTTCTCGGGGTAATCCCTGCTGCTTGCTTGGCTTGCTTGGCCGGTGGTGGATTACGCCACCTATCCGAATCCAAATACCTCGCAACAATCTCTGCCGGGGACAACGGAATATGGTTTTATGAATTTCATAATTCGTCCTCGGGATCGGAAATCCCCCTTTTGTGTGCCGTGCTCTTGAGCTGTGTGTTTGTGATTTCCGATTTGTTGCCGCACCGGGGAGTTGGGGCGGTTCTCCAGAGGGGATAATAATTTTTCCAAAAAAATCGTTCGACCAAAGTTGGTTCGGTTGTCCGGTTCGGTTCGGGAGTTCGGGGTTTTATTGATGCCTCGGGATGCTCCACCTGGCCGTCCCGGGAAGGGAATAAAATGATAGAGATGTTCACCGGATAGTGACCGGCGAAACGGACGACCGTCCGGACGTTCACGTCGCTGTCGTGGTCTGAGTGGAAAGGAAAATATATTTTTTTATTATTATTGATATAAATTGCGAGGGATCATCATCATCGGCGCACCGTGCCGCGATGGCACGGGGCGAGGCGGTAAGGAACTGGACTCGGATCCGCAGGCGAAGGAACAGGTTCTGATTTATGGCGTCTTGATTTTTCGGGCGGTATGATAGACAATAATTTGTAAAATATTATACGAGACCACTCGGTGTGGCATTCCTCGCTCCCATGCATGCCCCGGGTCCGATTGTATCGCGTATCGACGAGTGGGCAATAAAAAGATGACCTAAGGTATTTTTCTTGTCGGCCCGGTCGGTCGATGTCTCCGGACTAACGGGGAAAGCCTTCGGGGCTGTTGATCGGAGAGTTATTAATGGCGTGGGCTTTCAATATTGATGCGCTGTTCTGCTGATTGAGGGCTGGGGGGGGGATGCTGTTCCGGGGTGAGTTCTAA
>KZ069468.1:73792-85129 GCA_002091845.1 Anopheles cracens
GAGCTGTGACTTGTCGTGTGTGTTTGTTTATCTGTCTTTTTGTTTCCACTTTACACTCTTGTTTCCCACAGCACTCGGAACCGTTGCTCCAACGCCACCAACATTACCAAACGTACTCGTACGGCCGATTGCAGAGCGTTGAATAATTCCGCACCATATCAAGTATGAATATGTTTCACTTAATTTATGTGTGTGCCCACCTTTTTCCACCATCGATGAGCTGCCTCCCTCTCTCGCTCCCCCCCATACGCGAGCCCTCATCAGGCCCCACACATTCCGGAGGTCACGCGAAGGGCAATTCGGTGGGACATCATTCTCGATTGCATGATGCTTTACGTGGTGCCGGCGTTTTACATCGCGTCGTGTCGGTGTGTAAACACATTATTTTCATTTTAATATTAAACTACTGGAATATGAAATGAGGCTACCGGGGGTGATATAAATTTAATATTTGACAAATAAAACCGTACCGGTACGTACGGAGCGCACCGGATTCACGCGGTTGCCACGCCACCCCCAACAATGGCGCTTCGCAAGGGGCAGAAGCAGCACTGGGCTGTTGCTGGTAGGTTTTTTTTTCGACAAGCTGAACTATCGAGTGGTCTAGTGATGGGCGGAGTGAGCGGAGTTGCTAGGCAGCAGCGCAGACGTTCGCAGATGACGGACTTTTATATTTGTACAGCGGGCGCAGCGCAACCCAACGCAGCAGTAGTAAAAGAGCGCCGTCCGTACATCCGGCGTTCGGGGTCGGAAAATGGCAGGATTTCGTAAGACGACCGCAATCTTGTTTGGTTCGCAAACAAGGTTCGCGTGCAGGAGGACGCGATCAGATCCCTAAGGAAAACATGACGATAAAATCCATCTTCAATCCCTATTATTATTGTTTTCACCCTCAAAACCATGCATTGGCTTCCAGGTCGGTATTATTACAGCCGACTGACGATTGACTTTAATCCGCCCGATTGTTTCGATTGAGTTCGATGCCGTGCGATCGTCCCACGACTGAAAGTTATTACATCTAGTCCTTTCAGTAGGAAGCCAAATAAAATAGAAGGTTTTTTTCCAAGTCCAGGACCATGTGGCGCAGGGGGTGGCGCTGGGGGAGGCGGAGGAATGAGTAAATATAAATTTGAACCAGCTCACCCAAACTCTCGCACGGGCGAACCACATAAAATGCAGCTCGACTGCCCGCCGGTCCACATGGGATAAATTCATGTTTTTGATGATAACAGCCAAAACCATCCCTACTCCCGCTTGCTGGAATCCCCTTTTCGCACATTGGAACAAATCCCCCACCTCCCCCTCCACCCTCGAAGAAACACCACCGCCACAGAAAAGCCACATTTTTGCCACGTTTTCCAGAAGTTTTCCAAACACGTCCATCCCACGGTGGTGTGAGATGAGTCCGTGGTTTCCTTCGGCACGAACCACCCCGACAGGCGCCAAAGAGGAAATAAGTTCGAACGAAATGGAACGCGTCGAGTCGGGTGAATTTCTGCCGAAAGAGGAATGTCGGAGGGGTGGCCGCAGTACACCCGGTACGGACGGACCGAGAGTGGTCAAGAAGATGTGCCTAAATGGGAAAAGCATACTCGGGGGAGTTGTAAAACAAAATCTTGTTACATTTACGACCGCCGGTGGTTATTTTTATTTTATGCCTTTTTATTATATAAAATAAAAATACTTTTGCTGTATGGAATTATAGCAGCCCGTGGCGGTGGTGACGGCGGGCTTGGAGTTGATGGCAGCACGTTGCAAAGGGGGCGAGCTGGTGGTGGCATCCAAGAAGAACGTGGCCACAGCCCGCACAGCAGCGCACATCAAACAGAATTTTCCACATTCTTTGCCTCGCTTTTCTTTCGCTCTCACAAGTCACTAGGAGGTTTTTTGTGCAGCTTTTCAACTGCTTGGATGGTTTTGTATTTTTTTTTCGACAAGCTGAACTATCGAGTGGTCTAGTGATGGGCGGAGTGAGCGGAGTTGCTAGGCAGCAGCGCAGACGTTCGCAGATGACGGACTTTTATATTTGTACAGCGGGCGCAGCGCAACCCAACGCAGCAGTAGTAAAAGAGCGCCGTCCGTACATCCGGCGTTCGGGGTCGGAAAATGGCAGGATTTAGTTGTAATAAAGCATCCATTCGCTAGTTATCTCGCCAACTTCCCGCCGCCGCGTTCCATGGCCGCGTTGCCGTGCAAATCCCTGTTGCAACAGGGGTGGCCTTTGCCCCGTTTTTCTTCCCTTTTCCATGGCTTCTTTCTCTTACCGCGTGGCAGCAGGCGCAACTGGAATCGCGTTGATGAAACCGAACCGAACGTGGCGCGAGAAAAACAAAAAAAAAAACGCTCTCAACCCGACGCCCAATCCCGGCATTGTGGCCCGGCCAGCAGTCAAGTCCGTCACAGGCCCCACTTCGATGTACCCTTTTCGATACTTCAACAGCTTTTTCCGTGCGGGAAAAACCAACAACATGAGAACCCGTTCTGTAAAAGATGGGCGGAATTGTTTCCGAGTCAACTTCCCGAAGGAACGGAGCAATAACAAACCATTACAAAATTTGTGTTCTGCATTAACTAATTACCCCCAACACCGTCACATCGCCGATCCTTTTTGGCCTCTACCTTCCGTAGCGAGGTGTCCATCTCAAAACGCCGATAGTCCCGGTTTACCACGTGCTTCTCTAACGGGTCGCCGTCAGAATGGCCCTAGGTCACACCCGTCACCCTCACCGGGAACAGGTAGCGAAGGCCAAGAATGGAGGAACGGACGAACGGGCTGTCCGGCACGCACACACAGACTCCTACAGAATGTAACGCTCCAGGAGATCAGAGCACAGGATGTTAACCGACAGCGCTCGGGTTCGGCTTCGCAGCGCTGTTCGGCCGACGCCGCCGCCGCTGCCGTCGCTGCACTTAATGATAGTTATTTTCATTGGAGCTCAATTGGTGCATTAAACGATTGTAAATAAATTTTCAATTTCGTAATTATTGTATTTAGAATATCATTCGATCTCGCCCCGAACTGGTGATACGGCAGCAATGGCCACGGCCACAGCAGCACGGCAACAGGTGGCTAGCATAATGGCAAACGGGGGGAGGTGCCGATTGGGTGTGAAGCAAGGACCACGAAGGGTCGCGCGCGGTCCGTCTGGTGGGGGCCGGGTGAAGGGAAGTTAAAATTGAGCCCCCATTTGAGCGCTGTGAAGCGCGAGATTGGTTAATTCATCCGTCGGACCATCTGGTGCAGTGTGAAGTTGGTGCGGCCGCCGGTTGCTTCACAATCGTTGCAATAGAATCTCCCACCGGGGGGGCGCGAAGGGCCGATGTTCGTATGTGCGAGAGTGAGACAGGGGCTGACAGTGACAGCAATCAGACAGAAATTGGTGGCAGCTCAAATGGCAGCAATTGAAGGCTGCTGCTGGCCGCGTTGCGCTTCCTGCCCGGACGTAATTCGCACGGCCGCTCCTCGCCGCCGCGTGCGTTATATATCCGCCACGGTTCGAATTCGCCACTTGATGAGCCTCGACACCATGTACCGGGCTCGGGGTCTGTGAAATGGGAAAATTATCTGATACGGGCCGAGTTTTGGTTAATTAATTGCACCAAATTACAATACCCTTTGGCTGGACCCATCCGGCGAGTGATATCGGTTCCGATAATTGGTTCGATAATTTTTTAACCTCAATTTTCCACGATTGATATTGTGCAAACAGGCGGGTTGGGTTCCCCAACTCTTGGTTCCGCCTTTGCCTTTTCTGCTCAAATCGCCACATAAAATCGCTCGCTTTTCATACATAAAATATGGTGTACAAATTGGAAGACATCTTGAAATCGCTCCGCCTCGAGCTCCGTACCCACCGGGCTGGAAAGTTTACCCTGGGGTCGCCGGTCCGGACCGAAGGAAGCATTTCGTTTTCGCATTCACCGTCCAGAGCGGTGGTTACGGGGTTTACAGCGGTTGTTGCAACGCGCTCCATCCATGCCCACGAGATGAAGGTTTGATAGAGGCAGAGATTTAACACGAACGGTCGTCTTCAGTTTTCAGCCTAGAACGACTTTAATTAGCCGAATAGGAGTTTTTGTTTTCGCTGTTGCTGTAAAGTGCTTTATGATTTTATAGAAACTGTTATATTTGCCCAAGCCAACGCGCAATTGCTGTCTATTGCACTTGCAGTCGCCTTCGCTTGCGCGCCCTGTTCAAACCCGGCCCGGTCGTTACCTGCTCCACCATCGCGAGACGGTGGAGCACCGCGTTTCGCCATAGTCGAATGGCGCGACGGGCAAAAAGATGCATCTGCATCGACGTGTAACGGGCAGAACGACACGGGCCAGCTCTGGCGACACTGGCTGGCGAACGGACTCGGAGTTGGTTTTTCCAGTTCCCCATAGCTTTCCATCATGCATACATTAATTGTGTGTATGTGTGCCCGCCCCAGGTGCATAATTAATTGCGAGCATATATTAATTGATCTAATTAGTCACGATTTATGGTGCACATTTTGTATCACGGCCGAGGGTGACCCGTTTTTGCTCTTTCAAACAGTCCATGTCCATGCCCATGTAGCTGACCCGGTGAGAACCGTTCTATCGATCAAGTGTACTACCCGTAACATGTGATCACAAATCGCTCACACACGTATTGATCCTCGATCGCAGCGGTGTAGATCGGCAGAATGTGATATCAGCCGTATCCATTTGTCTAGTGGAAAACAATTTGTTTCACGATTATTGTTGAGCTGCTGCTTGCACTTGCTGCGAACGGTAATGCAATTCTTCGATAACTCATCCGACCGGGCTGCATTTTGCAAACGGCAACACTAGCCCGTCAGTTCTCATGAATGAACAAGCGGTGTATGTGCGCAATGCTGTTTCTGCGTTCCAGCGCACCAGCACCATCAAAGATATCAATCAACTTCAGAACCAACCGACCATCAACATCGTCTGCAGTGATCTCCACGGTGACTTATGTTTCAAGTTGTTTGTTTTTTTGTTTTCTCACCGACTTCCCCATTCCCATAGACCATTTCATAGGGGGCGGCCAATGCCGGGACGTTCGCCTGTGCCGAGGCCCCGAAGGCGAAGAGGCACGAGCACGTGACGGAAAGCAAATTATCCACTCTTGTGGCCAATTGTAGCGCGAGAGCGACCAGCTCAGCCGGAGCTGTGCGCTCCATCACCAAACGGGGTACGGGGATCCGGAGTGGAAGGACGGCGGGTTGGGTTCCCCAACTCTTGGTTCCGCCTTTGCCTTTTCTGCTCAAATCGCCACATAAAATCGCTCGCTTTTCATACATAAAATATGGTGTACAAATTGGAAGACATCTTGAAATCGCTCCGCCTCGAGCTCCGTACCCACCGGGCTGGAAAGTTTACCCTGGGGTCGCCGGTCCGGACCGAAGGAAGCATTTCGTTTTCGCATTCACCGTCCAGAGCGGTGGTTACGGGGTTTACAGCGGTTGTTGCAACGCGCTCCATCCATGCCCACGAGATGAAGGTTTGATAGAGGCAGAGATTTAACACGAACGGTCGTCTTCAGTTTTCAGCCTAGAACGACTTTAATTAGCCGAATAGGAGTTTTTGTTTTCGCTGTTGCTGTAAAGTGCTTTATGATTTTATAGAAACTGTTATATTTGCCCAAGCCAACGCGCAATTGCTGTCTATTGCACTTGCAGTCGCCTTCGCTTGCGCGCCCTGTTCAAACCCGGCCCGGTCGTTGGTGGCTCGCTCCCAGTCCCAGCACAGGATGTTAACCGACAGCGCTCGGGTTCGGCTTCGCAGCGCTGTTCGGCCGACGCCGCCGCCGCTGCCGTCGCTGCACTTAATGATAGTTATTTTCATTGGAGCTCAATTGGTGCATTAAACGATTGTAAATAAATTTTCAATTTCGTAATTATTGTATTTAGAATATCATTCGATCTCGCCCCGAACTGGTGATACGGCAGCAATGGCCACGGCCACAGCAGCACGGCAACAGGTGGCTAGCATAATGGCAAACGGGGGGAGGTGCCGATTGGGTGTGAAGCAAGGACCACGAAGGGTCGCGCGCGGTCCGTCTGGTGGGGGCCGGGTGAAGGGAAGTTAAAATTGAGCCCCCATTTGAGCGCTGTGAAGCGCGAGATTGGTTAATTCATCCGTCGGACCATCTGGTGCAAGAATGGAGGAACGGACGAACGGGCTGTCCGGCACGCACACACAGACTCCTACAGAATGTAACGCTCCAGGAGATCAGAGCGGCCCCGTTCATAAGCGGGCCCCGAGTCACCTTCCGTATGCAAAAAGGGACCCGATATCATTTGCGAAGCCCATTGAGCACGAGCCCTTGGCAGGACCATTTCAACAATGATGATATATTGACTTTTGGTCCTCCCGGCCGTAAAGTAATTCCATGCGGCACTCACTCCTTTCCGCTCAACCAGGTAGCATTTCGGGGCGTTGTCTTTTTTTGCTGTACCATCTTGCACAAACCTTCTACCGACAGTGGATGCCCCTTTTTCCCAACGACGGTCGATATTTTCATAACTTTTGTCTCACTTTTCGAGACCACGGGCTATGATTTACGACGCTCCGGCTGTCAATCTCGAGTCCGGAGGGCCGTGTCCGAAAAATGGCAATTAAACTGTTCCGTACCATCTTCGAAAAGGGGCAAGGTCAAGCACCCAACGGTTTTCACAACGGGCTTCGAACGAAAAGAGTTGTAAACGATAGAAGGAAAGGGATGTGTGCCGGAATGTGCAATTTGGCAAAGAAAATCCATCCTCGTCCGGAGGTCCTGTCTGGTCTGGTGTGTTTTGTGCCTTTGTTGCCTTTGTGAGCATCATCATTTCATATTTTAACCGCTCGTCCGCTCGTTCGTGCTGTGCTAAAGCCAGCCGGACTGCAGATTCACAATTTGGCAACAGCAACCTAAACTCCCCCAGAGGTCCTCGGTTGGTCAGATTTCTGGAAACTCGTGGCCCTGCCTCTTCGCTGGAATATTTCTCGAGGACGTTTTGAAGTCGTTTCGTTCCAAGTAACCCCGGGACCAGAACTCAAACGGCGCATTATGTCACTCATATTTGACGCATCTCGACTGAAACACGTATTTTGCTTGCTAACAAACCCCGTTGAATGCACCGGAAGCTATCATAAAAGCAGCGATAATAATAAAACGCTGAAAACTCAATGCCAATCCACCTGTGCAACATAAAGCACTTCCCCAATGTTAGATTAGAATAAGAATGAAGTAGCTACCGAACGATATCATCGATATATGCATAACAATAGTCACCTCACCAGCACACTCATATCGTACACCATTAGCATATGAATCATAAATAATTACATTCGAAACCTTCTAGCCACCACGAGAACCAACCCCCCCAGTTATATCTCCAACGACCCGAAAGAGACACATTGCCACATTTGAAAACGCACTCAACCAGCCCCATAATCTCAAACATTCCGCAGCAAATGAAATGCGGCCACAAACGAACCAGCCCCGCCGACTACAATGTAGCACACACTTGTCGCGTTTCAAAATTCACTCATAAGTGAATAAACCGGGTGGGGTGGAGAACTGCTTGTTACAGTATGGAAAATCATAAGCCCATCCACACAGGGCGCCCAATTTGAATACGAAACCGAGCGAATCCAAGCGCGGTAGGATAGCGTTCGCTCTGCGATGCGAAATGTCCCACGAACGAACGGTTTGCGACACTGTGCCTTCAGAGCAGGAATAGAGGCACCACTTCTTTCCAGACTGGTACGTAATGATTATCACCATAAGAATTCGCCCATGACAGACGTGCTCACACGGTATCACCTTTCAGGCCGGCCAAAAGTAGGAACTAAATACAGAATTATAGTTCCGGATTGGTGGTTCCGGCCTGTTTGCTCCGCTATATTGTGTTCGCAAAAATGACTACGGATGAAATTAATATCGCTCAAGTTTCCACACTACGTCGTCGTTCGGGTGGACCAAGGGGTGGACACTTGGTGTTTGATACCGGTGCGCATTCCGTTCTAACGAAACCAAAGCAATAGCACACAGCAGAACAACGGGGTTGAATGAAGGGTCACAAGGTCACACGGGAAGGGTGGGCGATAGAGCGGGGGTGAAAAGAGCGACCGGAACAGCAGCCCCCGGCCGGTTGCAGTAAAATGTGCGTTCGCGCTGTAAAACAATATTATGTTTTATTGTGTTTATTTTAACGCTCCGATGGACTTATGGTCTCATACGAGGAAAGCGCGCAGGTAGGGTCACACGGGGCGGAGGGGGGTCCGCCTAAAGCCGCTTTGTTCGTACCCGGCACTCGGTGCTTCGGAAACGCACTAAAAGAGCGGAAGTAATGTAGGACAGGAACGTGAAACGCTCTCATAGTTGCGTTTCAGTGTGAGCTCGAAAAAAGTTGCTAATGTGGTGATATTAATTTTTGCTTCCCCTTTTTAAGGCGCTCTGCACACCAAACGATACGTGTCATACGACACCACGGCCGATGACAATGACCGCTGGTATCACATCCAGAGTCATGTATGATTTATGGCCCAAACTGTGTGGGACGTGCACTCCATCCAAACGTGCCCCATTACACACACACACATACGCGGAAAAGTTACACTACCGTCACTTTATTATTCCCATCATAAGCCGCCAGTACCAAGACCCGACCGGTCGAGAGTGCATTAAGCTTTCATATCTCGTGATTTGCGCGCCCCACAAACTCATGACGTTTTACGATCAAAGCAGGCGACGGTACTTGAGAGTTTTCTCGGGTGGTTGTTCTGATCGCGTCCTCCTGCACGCGAACCTTGTTTGCGAACCAAACAAGATTGCGGTCGTCTTACGAAATCCTGCCATTTTCCGACCCCGAACGCCGGATGTACGGACGGCGCTCTTTTACTACTGCTGCGTTGGGTTGCGCTGCGCCCGCTGTACAAATATAAAAGTCCGTCATCTGCGAACGTCTGCGCTGCTGCCTAGCAACTCCGCTCACTCCGCCCATCACTAGACCACTCGATAGTTCAGCTTGTCGAAAAAAAAAAAATACAAAACCATCCAATAATACCGACCTGGAAGCCAATGCATGGTTTTGAGGGTGAAAACAATAATAATAGGGATTGAAGATGGATTTTATCGTCATGTTTTCCTTAGGGATCTGGCAAACAAGCGTAATAACGCATGCAAATCTGTTTGATTTGAATTGAAGAAACTTTTCTGATACAGCAAACTATATAAAAAGAGTTGTAAACAAAGTGGGCATAATATATGTATATTAAAGGAGAATATAGAAGGCAGATAAGCTATGGCGATGAAATTGGCAGTCGCTTGATCTTGCATCTAATAAACCCCAGAAAAAAAGATAATTTCGAAATGAATAAACGCCTCGTCATAAACAAAAACGTCCGCGCCTACGATTTCAACCAATTTGTCAAGGTCACACAAAGACGATTAGCCAGTGTAGAGAATCGAGCAGGAGTGCAATTTTAAAAATCACGCCACAACACGCTTTCATTGAAACAACCGCATCCACCGGGTTCTCAATATTGTCAGCAGCAAGCTGTTGAATGAAACGCGGGGCAACTACAAAAAGACCTTACCGCTAAGCCGTTTAAAAGCAGACCAGCAAGTCAGTGGAACAAATTTCACTCCCCGGGAGCACCTGCGAGGAATGAATAATAATATTTTGCCCTCCCGTAATATCCATAACGACGACGGGAATGAGATTCGGTGCGGGCATGCGATCATGACGCATGGCAATTCACTGCCGACACATCGTTGGGACGGATGATGGCGAAGCGATCATATTTTGTGTCAAAAGTTCGTACGCGGACATGCCTGCGGGGTTAAAACTTATTACACTTGTTTATGCTACTATCTGTGCAATTTTACTTTACAGCAAGTACTTTAAATTGACTCGTTTGGTGAATTTCCAGGGGCTCAAATCCGTCCCAAATGCAAATTTCCACAAAGAACTGGCCTGAAGCCAGAAACGCTCACTCACATCCGCTTCGAAAATATGTGGCCGGTATTTTTCCCACAGCAATAAATTGTCCGCGAACCGTAATGAATTAATAATGCAAAACAGAACAGTACGTCCGGACAGGAATAAGTCAAAACCGTGGCATGTCAACCGGATCGTTTCATCATCGAGCATCGGAAAACATGTCATGAAGCTCGTCAGGTGGAGCAGCGCATTTGAATATGCGCGCATTCCAGTTGACAGTGGGGCATTTCATAAATGCATGGCATACTGTGTGCACGGCGGAGCAACAAGTGACAGCTTCGGTGGCGGGGCTGTCAATGTGTTGACCATCCGAAAGTTTGACAGCGTACGATTTTGACAGCCTGTTTGCCTGCTACCAATTAACGGTTGTTAACATGTTGGAAATGTTCGCTCACAGTGCAAATCGAATATGTGATATAAACACGGAAATTAAGCAAACGTAATCGATAGTAACTCGGAACTCGCATAAACACTCGGAGCATGCAGATAGTGTGGGACACTAAATAACCGTGGCATCACGCAAAAAACTCACGAGTCACACATAACTGTACCGATGCGACGGAACATGTGAAACGAAACTAAAGCAAACACTCAAAAACAAGCCCTGAAGATTGACTTGATAGGCTAATGAAATGCACGTGAAGTGGAATTTGAATTCCAAAGCAACCCCGAAAACGCTTGCCATGATCAGGAGGAAGAAGGACAAAAAAAAACACACTGTGCAACGAAATAAATGCTCTTTGGTAGCCGGTATGTGGTGGTAGTATGTAAGAAAAATTACCTCCCAACTACCAGCAACAGCCCAGTGCTGCTTCTGCCCCTTGCGAAGCGCCATTGTTGGGGGTGGCGTGGCAACCGCGTGAATCCGGTGCGCTCCGTACGTACCGGTACGGTTTTATTTGTCAAATATTAAATTTATATCACCCCCGGTAGCCTCATTTCATATTCCAGTAGTTTAATATTAAAATGAAAATAATGTGTTTACACACCGACACGACGCGATGTAAAACGCCGGCACCACGTAAAGCATCATGCAATCGAGAATGATGTCCCACCGAATTGCCCTTCGCGTGACCTCCGGAATGTGTGGGGCCTGATGAGGGCTCGCGTATGGGGGGGAGCGAGAGAGGGAGGCAGCTCATCGATGGTGGAAAAAGGTGGGCACACACATAAATTAAGTGAAACATATTCATACTTGATATGGTGCGGAATTATTCAACGCTCTGCAATCGGCCGTACGAGTACGTTTGGTAATGTTGGTGGCGTTGGAGCAACGGTTCCGAGTGCTGTGGGAAACAAGAGTGTAAAGTGGAAACAAAAAGACAGATAAACAAACACACACGACAAGTCACAGCTC
>KZ069468.1:141182-152578 GCA_002091845.1 Anopheles cracens
TTAGAACTCACCCCGGAACAGCATCCCCCCCCCAGCCCTCAATCAGCAGAACAGCGCATCAATATTGAAAGCCCACGCCATTAATAACTCTCCGATCAACAGCCCCGAAGGCTTTCCCCGTTAGTCCGGAGACATCGACCGACCGGGCCGACAAGAAAAATACCTTAGGTCATCTTTTTATTGCCCACTCGTCGATACGCGATACAATCGGACCCGGGGCATGCATGGGAGCGAGGAATGCCACACCGAGTGGTCTCGTATAATATTTTACAAATTATTGTCTATCATACCGCCCGAAAAATCAAGACGCCATAAATCAGAACCTGTTCCTTCGCCTGCGGATCCGAGTCCAGTTCCTTACCGCCTCGCCCCGTGCCATCGCGGCACGGTGCGCCGATGATGATGATCCCTCGCAATT
Source organism: Anopheles cracens (assembly GCA_002091845.1). NCBI lineage: Eukaryota > Metazoa > Arthropoda > Insecta > Diptera > Culicidae > Anopheles > Anopheles cracens. The sequence goes on from KZ069468.1 coordinate 141,601, forward strand.
TATATCAATAATAATAAAAAAATATATTTTCCTTTCCACTCAGACCACGACAGCGACGTGAACGTCCGGACGGTCGTCCGTTTCGCCGGTCACTATCCGGTGAACATCTCTATCATTTTATTCCCTTCCCGGGACGGCCAGGTGGAGCATCCCGAGGCATCAATAAAACCCCGAACTCCCGAACCGAACCGGACAACCGAACCAACTTTGGTCGAACGATTTTTTTGGAAAAATTATTATCCCCTCTGGAGAACCGCCCCAACTCCCCGGTGCGGCAACAAATCGGAAATCACAAACACACAGCTCAAGAGCACGGCACACAAAAGGGGGATTTCCGATCCCGAGGACGAATTATGAAATTCATAAAACCATATTCCGTTGTCCCCGGCAGAGATTGTTGCGAGGTATTTGGATTCGGATAGGTGGCGTAATCCACCACCGGCCAAGCAAGCCAAGCAAGCAGCAGGGATTACCCCGAGAAGCACATTGGAATCGATATCGGAATACTGCTGCAGACGCCCGTGAACCTTCACCCCTCAATTGGTCCGTCGAAGTCTAATCACGACTCCCGCTGCCGGGCTCCGGACTACCCGGGGATTACAGTTTTGAGTTATCGATATCCCTCCTTCACGTGCCGTGCCGTAGCGCGTAGCCGAAGTCTTTCCTTCCGTTTGATGCAACGTAAGCGAACGTCCATCCAAGCAACCCGAGCAAAAAGGAGCAAGAATCGCAACGCAAACGCAACGCAAAGCGCAACGGCGGAGGTATCGTTTCACACGTGACACCATTCAAGTGCCGTGCCGCTGGTCAGTATCGTCGGTAACCGGAAGGGGGACACCACCGCCACACACAGCGGCAAACCGAGTCCGACCAGCCGTATGACCATTATCGTAAATGTTTGATAGAAATATCATAAAGTAGCAAATATCGATAAATCTACTCTATTCTTTAGGGATTACGTTTCTGACATATTTCTCGGACCTGCCGGCCGTTTTGCTGTGCGATGCGATCGCTTCTTCTTCGCTGCACCACCCGATGGAATCGAAATATGACGTAGCGGTGGCAATGTGAAGGAAAGGAAAAACCGGTCACCGCCACCGGTTTGTTGTGTGCTTTCCGACGATATGCTTTACAATTATTTGACCTAATTGAACATTTACGTTCGAGAAGAACTAAGAACACATTCTGGGTGAAACTCAGCACTAGGCTGGACGGGTTAGGGCAGGGTTCGTTGAATTGTCTGTATGGTAAGGTTCAAGATACAGCTCTTAATAAGTCTTAAGAATGACGTATTGGTTGGGGAAAATCTTAGCTATTTGAAACTTTCACAAAGACCTTCCTATTTCAGACCCTGCACTGTACTACTGTACTACTGTAATACAACATTGGCCATACATACATACATATGTATGTCCATTTGCACAAATATTGTAAAAACAACACCCGTTAAATAATCAATCTTACCACAAGAAACGGATAGATTCAATAGCCACCACCGAGCGCCGAGCGCCGAACAAATGGTCATAATTTATAATTTCGTGCCATTTCAGTCGGATTGTCCATTTGCGCAGTTGTGAGGGTGTATGACCTTGAGCGGTGGGCGAAGAAGCAGAACTGGAAAAAGGGTGTGTTTTCCACCTTCCGTTAGTTTCCGTCCGTTGGCATGGACATGGTGGAGTGGACATCTGGCCGTTTGGGTTGTGCTGCAGTTCCGCGTTGACCACTACGTGCAGCCTGTGCCTGCAGCTGCTCTGTCCACGAGCAGGCACGACGAACGTGGAGAGATGAAATTGAAACCTGTAATACAGCAATTTTATTACTGACGAGTCCCTTGACCCGGGGAAGGAAGTCCCTTCCCCGGCAACCCCGTGAGGGATGTCCACCCACAATCGACCGTGCGCGAAGGGAGGAACAGGCACAGGACGCCATCGCCTGGACATGATTCATCAATTTGCCGATTCTTTACCGAAGAGAGTCTGAAAATAGGGCCATGTGGGGAGAGGAGAAAAACGCCGGTTGCCGATTCCTACCGATCCTAGCAGCGTCCGAACCGTTGAAATCCGTGCTAATTTTCTTCCATTTCTTTGGCACTCTTTGGCGATGATGGCTCGTGCCGCTTCCGGGCGGACAATCAACGTCAATTATAGAGCGTTTTGTTCGGCTGTCACAGATTAATGGGTTGAGCGGACATTAACCGCCGGGGCATGTGAATTGAACCATATGACCATGCAGACCACGACTTCACGGCACAACCGGTGAAGGTGTTGCGAAGGACACGCCAAGTGTTTTCGGATGCTCAAACTGGGGAGCTTTCCGCGTCGTTCGTTTTACATTCTCCCATAAATCCGGCGCTGGTGGCTAGTGCTGGCCTTGGCCGGCACGGCACACGATAAATCCGTCAGGTTAATATTTCGCAATATTTATGAGTCGCCCCCGATCTCTGCAGAGCCCGGTGACGACGACGAATCGATCGAAATTTATGAGCCATCTCGCATAAAGCGCACATAAATCATTCCAATCAGAGGACATCGACGGTTGGCCGGTCCCGCGGTGTGCGAATCATTTCTGTTTCGAACAGGCCAGCTTTCGGGGGCAGAGCAACACAGCGCCGAGTGTCACCATCGTGCTCCCATATTTATTCATTGGCTAATTAAATTGGTTTTCTGCATACGGCCACGAGTTGGAGAGACTTTACGAAGAAAACAGTCCCTCCGACGACGACGACGACGACGGGCGGAAAATTTATGTGCATGGATCAACAATGTCACCTTCCTGAAGGCTACGCGGGCTACGGAGAATGCGTCGACGCCGTCGTTGCCGGAGAACGTTCTGATGCAGAGAAGAGAAATCATACACCAGCAGCAGCAGCAGCAGCAGCAGGGTGGACCGGGTGGAGCCCCGGAATTCTGGAAAATTACTTTCATGGTCGAAATTTATCTCCCACCAGCCCGCGTTTGACGTTTAGTTGACATATTTATACATGTGGACGTAATAAAACAGAGCCTACTTCGCCTTTGCGGAACAATAAACTCCTCACGGTCCAAGCAGGCGCTACGGTGGGAAACGTCATTCAGCCGTGAGTGAGTGTGTGTGTGTGTGTTGTTTTAAAATTCCTAACTCAACAGGGTGGCGCGGCCCACAGCGTGAGTGACAGTGATAACTAATTTTTCTCCGTATAATTATCCACCGCCTCGGGGCCGGATTTTGACCGCCAAAGAAGGTGAGCGCTGTTACTACCCCCGCAGACAGAACAGTGCATGGGGTCCGTCCGCACCTTTTCCCTTAGCGTTTGACAGCTCAATTGTCGTGTCGTTCGCTGCATGCCGTCTCTATCTCGCTTTCGGCAGATCGTTACTTTCGCCGGGTGCACAGTATCCGGGGCCGATTCTCTTCCGCACGACGACGTCGAGAGCGCTAGAGATCAGTTTACCACCGGAACGTGCGCGCCCGTAGGGGCGTTGGTCAGCCGGGCGGGTTCCGTCGCCCGTCAAGCGATCGCACGCGGGTCCAGATGTTCCCAAATTTCACACCTTCACGCATCGCACCCCAACGGCCCCGGAAAGGAAGGTGAAACAGAACGCAACATAAACGAAGCAGCCGATGCGCTCCTGCTACCTTTCCCCTAGTTAGCGAGGAGGGCAAAAGGGCTAGAGAAGCTGCTAGAGGCACGCGGCACTATAAAACACGGCACTCCGGCTACGACGACGTTGACATAAGTTATGACGTGTGAAAAACCAACCACACATACACGCACTTTTGGGCCGAAACTGTCGTCTTTTTTCGTCCGCGTTGCAAACATCCAATTAACCCTTTGCTCGTCCGGTGGTGCCACAGGCCAGATGGTCTGCCTCATTAATGGGTGTGATCATCATAGTCATGAACTCTTGCCTTACTCTATACACAATCATCGGTACTATTCGGTGCTAGGCCGTTTTCTAGTCGCCCATTTGTGCAGCTCACCGCGGGCTGGTTTATTAATGTCAGAATGTCAGAGGTGTGTAAACGAGGTGCCGATGGGGGGGCAGACTTACCGACATAAGCGATCATAAATATGTATCCTACTCGACTGCGAAGTGGCCGGACCGGGGTTCGACGACGACGACGACGGGCGGAAAATTTATGTGCATGGATCAACAATGTCACCTTCCTGAAGGCTACGCGGGCTACGGAGAATGCGTCGACGCCGTCGTTGCCGGAGAACGTTCTGATGCAGAGAAGAGAAATCATACACCAGCAGCAGCAGCAGCAGCAGCAGGGTGGACCGGGTGGAGCCCCGGAATTCTGGAAAATTACTTTCATGGTCGAAATTTATCTCCCACCAGCCCGCGTTTGACGTTTAGTTGACATATTTATATTTTTATCCCCGTACATAATGGGAAGCGAGCACTCGAGCGCGGAAGGTGTCCGTTTTGGGATAAGATTGAGGCCTCAAGGCTCGCGGGCGATTTCGGGCATTCCCGGGAACGGGAAGCACGCAAAGCAAATGATCACCATCAAAACAACGCTATCGTCATCATTCTCGTCGCCAGCATCTGCATCGCGGCCGGATCTGGTCTTGTTTTTGATAATCAACGAAATTGCAACATATCAGGGGCACATCTCTCGAGGAGCTTAGCGTACAAAAAAAAGAGCAGCAGCAGCACTTGGACACTAAATTGATATCCATTGTCTCCGGCGTAGATACACGGAATGCTCGATAAATCAAACAGTCGCCTCGACAGGAATGAGCGCGCGGCCAGGCCAGCAAAACGCATCGTGTCGTTGCCAGAAGTTGTCCTTACGTGGCGTTTTTTTCTCTCTCTCTTCTTCCGACGTAAACGTCTGGACCAAAAACTGTCAACGCAACGTCGAAGCAGAACGAACATGCCTCAGCAAAGCAGAGAGGTCGCCGTCAGTGTTTCCCGAGTGTCTTTCGGGAAGCCAAAATGGCACGCAAAAACGGAAGGACAAAATATGGTCAGAATGTGTGCCGGTCATCATTATCATTTTTATTCCTCAATCCCCGATTCCTGGTAGCGGTTTCGGCGGCCGCTCCAGCATGGCCACCGACCGCGATCGATGCGTTTTTACGGTGCCACTCTTCGATGCTACCTAAGAAATTGAATCTAATGTCGCAAGATTTATGAAACCGCATACATATTATAATGATGATTTTATTTTTGCGTACCTCTAGTACACTTCCTGGTTTGGGGAAGGTGCGTTGCGCCAAGCGCGATGCATTTCGTGTCCCACTTTGGCGAGTTCGACCCATAGCCTATAGCCTAACCTCCCGTTCCGTCCGTTTCCAAAGACAACCACACAAAGAGAATAACGCAAATTTTCATTTCTCGAACCACGGATTTGCATACCACAACGCCGGGAATGGCGCACGAAGAAGGGCCAGCGGGTCCAGGACCACGGACACACACACGCACACGGAGATATAGATCAGCGCAATATTTAAAATACATTTGTTTATGGATGCAGATCTGGTTTTTGGGGTCTGGCCGTGTGTTTCGCGCGCGTTCCCCTCCCGACCGGGGCTGATGTTTATCAGGTCCCGTGTATCAATGTTTTACGATTGCAAATCCCGGGCGTTTGCGACTCACGGACACGGGTTCCTGAGAACTCGCGAAGGCTGCCCGAATGCAGCGACTTTCATTGCGCATCATTTGCTCCGCGTCCGCGGGTCGTGCTCATAATTGGATCGATGACATATTCTTCGGAAATACACCAAGGTCAGCTACCGCGCTAGAGGGTGGGAAAGGGAATCTGGAATAATCATAAAGACGTTCCAGGATGTCTATTACATTCCCATCGTGGCACCGATGGGTGAACTAGAAGGGCTCTGGACAGTATATCCAAACGATGCATTACACCTGACCTGAGACAAGCACTAACTGTCAGTACATGTGGACGTAATAAAACAGAGCCTACTTCGCCTTTGCGGAACAATAAACTCCTCACGGTCCAAGCAGGCGCTACGGTGGGAAACGTCATTCAGCCGTGAGTGAGTGTGTGTGTGTGTTGTTTTAAAATTCCTAACTCAACAGGGTGGCGCGGCCCACAGCGTGAGTGACAGTGATAACTAATTTTTCTCCGTATAATTATCCACCGCCTCGGGGCCGGATTTTGACCGCCAAAGAAGGTGAGCGCTGTTACTACCCCCGCAGACAGAACAGTGCATGGGGTCCGTCCGCACCTTTTCCCTTAGCGTTTGACAGCTCAATTGTCGTGTCGTTCGCTGCATGCCGTCTCTATCTCGCTTTCGGCAGATCGTTACTTTCGCCGGGTGCACAGTATCCGGGGCCGATTCTCTTCCGCACGACGACGTCGAGAGCGCTAGAGATCAGTTTACCACCGGAACGTGCGCGCCCGTAGGGGCGTTGGTCAGCCGGGCGGGTTCCGTCGCCCGTCAAGCGATCGCACGCCGGTCCAGATGTTCCCAAATTTCACACCTTCACGCATCGCACCCCAACAGCCCCGGAAAGGAAGGTGAAACAGAACGCAACATAAACGAAGCAGTCGATGCGCTCCTGCTACCTTTCCCCTAGTTAGCGAGGAGGGCAAAAGGGCTAGAGAAGCTGCTAGAGGCACGCGGCACTATAAAACACGGCACTCCGGCTACGACGACGTTGACATAAGTTATGACGTGTGAAAAACCAACCACACATACACGCACTTTTGGGCCGAAACTGTCGTCTTTTTTCGTCCGCGTTGCAAACATCCAATTAACCCTTTGCTCGTCCGGTGGTGCCACAGGCCAGATGGTCTGCCTCATTAATGGGTGTGATCATCATAGTCATGAACTCTTGCCTTACTCTATACACAATTTCGGCGGGCGCGTTCCCGCGGCCCGATTCGGCGTGATCTCGCCCGGTCCACCGTCCCATCGAGATGCCGGAGCGGCAAGCGATGGCATGCAAAACACGGGCCGAAGAAGCAGCCGAGATCTCGGAGCCGGAACACCTGAAAGAGGCGGCAGTACAGTAGGCGACGCTCCCCGCGAGTAGGTATGCACTTTTTTAGCAAACACTGCAGCGAAAATGAACGCACGCACCATTTGCCTTCTCGTCGGCGAAAGTGCTTTCGGTGGCCGGGCGATTGATTGAGCTGGCACAGTTTGCCGAACAAGATATGCTCTCCGCCGTGTGGGAATATGAGTTTTACTTCGCTTTCAAACACCTCCATTAGGTAGTAGCGTAGTATTTCGGCGCACTGTCGGGTCACCTACCCGCTCGAATCGGCGACAGCTGTTGGAGAGAGCGCCGCAGCAAGCGTTGAACACAATTACAAACGAAAAACTACAAACGGCAACCGATCTCAACAATCGATCCCATTGTCGAGGAGGTAGTAGGCGCTGACCGGGACGGGTTTAAAATCGACCCCGCCGACATTATTTCATCATCGATCAAAAGCATCTTTTGCTGGCAATTTCGGAAAATGGAATCCAATCCAACCAACCCCCAGCAGCAGTGCGGCAGCATTCGGAGACCTTTGATTGAAGATCAACACACCCACATGCATGCTCACGGCTCTCGACAGGCAGCACGTGCCAGGCGCAGGACCATTGACCATTGTCAGCCCGAATGTCCTCCAGTGCCGGTGACCACGGCGATCCGTTGCTTCCGCTGATTCCGACTGCGGAATCATTAACGAAGGATGTGTGCAATTTAGAAAAGCGCCTCGCACAAACGACATCATCGTTTGAAATGGGTGGGCGGACAGCCGTTCCCGACCCCGGTTGCGTCTCTACACACACACACACCAATCCATTTGGACCCACGGATGGATTCACCATCAGCCCCACCAACTTCAAATGAAAGAAGAAGAAAAAAAGAGGCATATTCGAACATAGCGAAGAAGAGTGTACCATCCACACAGGCGAAGCCGAAGCCAAAAGGTACCGAAAGCAAAGCGAAGAAAATGCTTAAAATTTATTTTCCCATCCAACATTTAACAATAAATTAAAATGAAATATTCCTTCGCCGTTTTTCCCATCCCTTTCGGCACATCCTCCAACGCGGGAGCGTAACGGGCCGCCGCTCTTTACCTCTTTACGCTGCAGTTACGTACGACGGCGACGCAGCCCCGGTGTGCCCGACCTATGTATGTATATCGCGCGGGTTTCTTCGGCGGGCGCGTTCCCGCGGCCCGATTCGGCGTGATCTCGCCCGGTCCACCGTCCCATCGAGATGCCGGAGCGGCAAGCGACGATGCGCTCCTGCTACCTTTCCCCTAGTTAGCGAGGAGGGCAAAAGGGCTAGAGAAGCTGCTAGAGGCACGCGGCACTATAAAACACGGCACTCCGGCTACGACGACGTTGACATAAGTTATGACGTGTGAAAAACCAACCACACATACACGCACTTTTGGGCCGAAACTGTCGTCTTTTTTCGTCCGCGTTGCAAACATCCAATTAACCCTTTGCTCGTCCGGTGGTGCCACAGGCCAGATGGTCTGCCTCATTAATGGGTGTGATCATCATAGTCATGAACTCTTGCCTTACTCTATACACAATCATCGGTACTATTCGGTGCTAGGCCGTTTTCTAGTCGCCCATTTGTGCAGCTCACCGCGGGCTGGTTTATTAATGTCAGAATGTCAGAGGTGTGTAAACGAGGTGCCGATGGGGGGGCAGACTTACCGACATAAGCGATCATAAATATGTATCCTACTCGACTGCGAAGTGGCCGGACCGGGGTTCGGCGCTTGCCACTCCACTCACTCTCATGCATAAACAATCAATAATCGCGCGCGTTTCTGTTGTTTTGGTTTGCTCGCTGCTTAGAAGAGCGACGTCCTTAGCGTCCATTTTCCGGGGCGGCAAACATCACTACCACACTTTCGGAAGTTCACCGTTTGTCAGTACCACCAGTCACGACAAAATGCGCCTCCTCTCGGTACTACACCGCCGGGCCAAGACGCCGCGGACGGACAAGGACGGGACACGACCGAATCCTCCCTCCCTCCCACTGCCACACAACCCACAGGGGTTGGTTTATGCATAAATTCTCCATATTGTTGGAGTTTGTGTGTGTGTGTTATTTTTTCGTCTTTTCGTGTCCGTCCGTTTGATGTTACAACACGCTCTGATGTTCTTCATCTTTTGCCCGCTCATATCTGTGTCCGACATGGCCACGAACGAGCGACCGAGCGAGCGAACAAACCAACCGGACAGAAATTAAATAATGGCCGTTTATATGTGTCTAATATACATATTTATGGTAAAATTTATTCGTTCTTAACTTCTCCCTACCAAGCACCGAGAACAGCGCAGAACGCTACGCCCCAGAACACACACACACACCGCTTTCGGTGGCCGGGCGATTGATTGAGCTGGCACAGTTTGCCGAACAAGATATGCTCTCCGCCGTGTGGGAATATGAGTTTTACTTCGCTTTCAAACACCTCCATTAGGTAGTAGCGTAGTATTTCGGCGCACTGTCGGGTCACCTACCCGCTCGAATCGGCGACAGCTGTTGGAAAGAGCGCCGCAGCAAGCGTTGAACACAATTAAAAACGAAAAACTACAAACGGCAGCCGATCTCAGCAATCGATCCCATTGTCGAGGAGGTAGTAGGCGCTGACCGGGACGGGTTTAAAATCGACCCCGCCGACATTATTTCATCATCGATCAAAAGCATCTTTTGCTGGCAATTTCGGAAAATGGAATCCAATCCAACCAACCCCCAGCAGCAGTGCGGCAGCATTCGGAGACCTTTGATTGAAGATCAACACACCCACATGCATGCTCACGGCTCTCGACAGGCAGCACGTGCCAGGCGCAGGACCATTGACCATTGTCAGCCCGAATGTCCTCCAGTGCCGGTGACCACGGCGATCCGTTGCTTCCGCTGATTCCGACTGCGGAATCATTAACGAAGGATGTGTGCAATTTAGAAAAGCGCCTCGCACAAACGACATCATCGTTTGAAATGGGTGGGCGGACAGCCGTTCCCGACCCCGGTTGCGTCTCTCTTGACCTACCGATTCCAACGAACGTGTGTGTGTGTGTGAGTGTGATTGTCCGAAAACGAAATAATGCCCTCCGTCAATAATTATTGCAGTCTGAGGCCCTCCTGACCCTAATCCACGTACCCACGTTGTTACTTCAGGATCAAAACCTCGTGACAATGGTTGGGATGCTATTCGATACACTCTGGTCTTTGGGAGAAGGCGTTTATGTTCGTTTGTCGTTGGTGTCGGTTCAGTTTTAAAATTAAAAATAAATAGAAAAAACTATCTAAACTTTTCCTCAAGCTATCATCTGGACGGTGACGTATTTACGATTCGAATGTGTCATAAACTATGTGGCATATATGTCCTATGTGTCAGCTTTGCATACATACTTTTCATTTACACATATTTTTAAGATCTTTAAAAACATTTCTGTTTGATAATTGATTCAGTATTATAGGGTTTTATCGGCGGGCGCGTTCCCGCGGCCCGATTCGGCGTGATCTCGCCCGGTCCACCGTCCCATCGAGATGCCGGAGCGGCAAGCGGTGGCATGCAAAACACGGGCCGAAGAAGCGGCCGAGATCTCGGAGCCGGAACACCTGAAAGAGGCGGCAACAGTAGGCGACGCTCCCCGCGAGTAGGTATGCACTTTTTCAGCAAACACTGCAGCGAAAATGAACGCACGCACCATTTGCCTTCTCGTCGGCGAAAGTGCTTTCGGTGGCCGGGCGATTGATTGAGCTGGCACAGTTTGCCGAACAAGATATGCTCTCCGCCGTGTGGGAATATGAGTTTTACTTCGCTTTCAAACACCTCCATTAGGTAGTAGCGTAGTATTTCGGCGCACTGTCGGGTCACCTACCCGCTCGAATCGGCGACAGCTGTTGGAAAGAGCGCCGCAGCAAGCGTTGAACACAATTAAAAACGAAAAACTACAAACGGCAGCCGATCTCAGCAATCGATCCCATTGTCGAGGAGGTAGTAGGCGCTGACCGGGACGGGTTTAAAATCGACCCCGCCGACATTATTTCATCAT
>KZ069469.1:16259-28951 GCA_002091845.1 Anopheles cracens
TTTAAAAAATAAATGCCAAAGAATGTTCTTTCGAATGATAATAAACATTCCCTATTAAATTTTAATTTTCTGTTTTTTTTTTCACTTTAAAAAAGAAGCGAACCTTGAAATGGATCACCCAATAGATATATTATTCAGTTATATTCAATATCTTGCACTAAATTCAGTAAAAAAATAATTTTCTGAATGGACTAACACATTTACGCACAGCGCCAGTAATATTTTCAAGATTGCCTCGAAAGAGGATTCGCATGTAACATTTTCTCCCTATTATCGTTTATGTGTTTTAATAGGGTTTAGTTGTCCAGCTGCTGGTTGAACGTTGGAAGTACTAAACAAAGCAATATTTTGCAGGCTGATTTGTGGATCGTGCGAACGATTTGTAGCCTACTCTCCTGCGTTCCATTCCATTTTGCGCTCTAGCGCAGGATTGGAATTGCTGCTGTGTTGTATGTAGAGCATGTCATAAAACCATGAAAGAGGAAACAGTAGACTGACGTGGTGTTGTTAAAGTTTTCCTCTATTCCGTTACGAACTACGATTAATGTTTTATTTTCCCGCCACCTTCGTAGACATGAAGGCTCACGAAGGAGAATGATGATTGGTTACATCCAGATTAATCAGATTACTTTGATGAGGGAGGAGGCTGAATCGGTGTAGGTGGCAGAGAAATGGGAGCAGCCGCTAGGTTTGCTGGATGTAGGTGTGTTCACCTGATCGAAGCACGTAGAAAAGCGGAAGGTAGTACGTCACAGTTAGCTTGGTTTGCGTTGAATTGATAAAGATACTAAAATGTGTTTTTTTATTATTATTGCGGGGTAAGCAGTAAAAAAAATCTACCTAAACAATATTTTAAAATAAAAGCTTCATGTTATATAAAAAAATCTGTGGATCTACTTCATTTTAAGATTTTTAATTTCAGACCCTTGTTATACGCATATGCTCATCATATGTATTGTTTCCACATTTCGTCCGTGTGTAACACGTTAATGCATTATGTCATTCTGCGCATGCTTTCCACCTTCCCTCAGTCGATGAATTATCGATAAGCGTAAGCTATTTTTGCACAAATGGGCTATTTCACGCCAGACCCAGTTGTTATCAGATTGATTGACACATGTAATGATGTTTCCTGAAATATTGCTAGCACTAAGAAAATACGTCACGTATAGTTTGACACTGCAGCAATGGCAACGCTACTGTTGCGCGTTGACAGTCCTGATGCAATTTCGGTAATGTAATTATTCCTTTGTTGGTTCTTGTGTAATAAATCAAGCGAACTACGATATTATTAAAATTATCAGAAACCACAGCTACGTTCGAATAGTTAGTACCAACTGAGGTCGGTGGCTAGAGAGCTTCTTTTGGGTGTACCACATTAATCGGGCGGAGATCGTCCACCATCACGCTCTACCGAGGTTAGCTGCGGGATATTGGTGGGACGTTTTTTAGCTAATCGATTCACCTGTCAAGATAACACTACACTACGTTTATTGCAAGTCTACCATCATCGTGGTGTGGTGCACAACAACGTGTGAACAACATTCGTCATGCCCTGCCCTTTTGTCTGTGCCATTTGGTTGTGATCGCCGCCACACTTAAGGGCTCGCCCAGATGACGTGTGTTACCTGTGGTCGTGCTCAAGACGGGATACTTTTATTAATAAAGATAGTTGATTTTTGTTTGCCTTCCATTAGGTTAGCTATTGCTTAACGATCTCCCTGTATTAGTATTCCCACCGTTAAGATAAACAATATTGTTGCTTAAGCTGTATGCTGCGCTCGTTGCTTCAGTGGTTGATTGTGCAGAGCTTTTAGTGTACATTAATGAAATTAAAAATGTGCATGTGTATTTTATGTACTTTTAACAACCAATTTCTTAGAGGGTTATTTAAGGAATTAGCCAGATATAGTATTTCAATGTCATGATTGTCACGTCAGAACTGTTCGTTCGCGTTGAGAAGTTAATACCAACATAACCTTTTCCGTTTAAACCCCGAAATGCCAATGCGATTGACAACGGTGAGGGTATAAAATGTCACTCGAAGCGTTTACTAATTGATCAGTTCGAAATTATTAGTATGAAAAGGGCAGGGCCAAGAACCGGAAGTGTGAGCCATGCTGAACGAACGTTTCAGAAGGTTTTAGTGTTAAAACATTCAATTATGTTTTAATTGTACAGAAATATAGTGTGTAGCTGGTGATCGAAATGTCCTGGCGGAGATATTCCATCATAAAAATCAGCTTGTACACCTTTCATTTACAAATCGGGTTGACAAAGCTGTATTTAAACAATAGTTTTAACAAAATGTTAATTTTTAATCTATTAGAACATTTAACGTTCTGAAATATTGATAATATTACAATGATTGATGCAAATAGCATACTAAAATACATTAAAAGGCATTTTAGGCACAGCTAATCTCTTAAATGCAACTTATAGGATACAAACCACTGGGTTGTATTTATCATTGACATGATGGTGAAAACATCATCAATTGTGTGTGTGTGTTTTTTTTTAAATTAATTTTCTCATCCGCTATTGTTCATGATTCCATAGTTTTTGTTTTGCTTCTGAACCAATCGTATCATCAAAACCTGCACCCCACCACCGCTGCTACTCTTCCAGCATGTTGAGCATTGCAAATTACCGGACGGCGTACGAATATTCAAGAATCACGTTGTCGTCAAGCACTGGTACCGCGATGACCCCTGAAGCATGATGATGATATGTGCCTTGTTTCCTCAACAGTTCGATTCGTTGGCACTTCCCTGATAACGACCACTGATTACACCGCGGCGTTGGGTGGTTGGGATGAAATGCCAGATGGGATTGGTGGGTACATGATGGTTGAGGTGTGTTACTGAAGCTGACAACAAAGCGATCGGGCGTAATCAGCAGACCGGAGAGAGACGTGCGAATACACACTCATAGTGTTTATCATTTCTTGGTTGTAATCGCGACATCACAAACACGTGCTCTCGCCGCTCCTCACGACAATTGCTGATTGCTGCGACGTTGGCACAACGAATTATTCCTCGCTTGCTCTCTCTGGGCTGGTCTGTGTGTGTGTGTTGTAGGAGCTGACTAGTGGCTCACACCGGCTAGCGGGTTGGGGAATTTTGTTTCGTCTCTGGTGATTTCCATCCGGTTGGACTCCGCATGTCTGAACACCTTTTGCGCGGTAGAAAAGGGGCACCGCAAATTTGGTTCGCATTATGTAATAGTGTGTGATGATATTTTAATGTACTATTTGTCATCCTTCGTATTACAATGTTGGAATTTTCCATTGAGTTGTTTAGTCCAATAAACTTAGTCTCAGATAAAATATGTTAAATTTTAAATAGTGACGATTTTGAGCTTTTTGTGATTTTTGATTTTGATTGTAATTTTGCTTATTTTGTTTGTTTTATTGGATGATTTTCTTTAAATTACTAGAATAATATAGGCCAGATTAAGCTGTTATAATAAGCCACATTAAGCTGTTACACATTCACAAACAATAAAAGGATTTTGTATGTGCTATTCCAGTAAACCATTAATCCTGGCGTGTTCTCGATATCAGGATAACTTTTCAGAAGCAAACAATTAAGGGACACCTGAAACGAAAATGAACAAATTGCATATTCTATCGTCTATCGTTTAAAATCTATATTCTGTTGATTATTCCAATCAAAATTCATTTCCTAGCTCATCAGGGTACAAAGTTCAGACGTATCGTGCACCCTTCGTACGTCCAGAATCTAGCATCATAACCTTTTGTTTAAGCGTGCCTGTAATAAAATTAATGAGCTCATATAATACATTAAGATAAGGATAGTACACTGAGGATGAGCTGATCCGATAGGACGGTAGGGATGAGGTCTACTACAATGTTAACGTTAAATTATAATCCTTATAAAGTATTGTTATAAATGTTTGAAAACTATATGAAACGATTGGCTCCTATTGACCATCTTGTCTACTGCGCGTAGATCAGGAAACGAGAATCCGCCTGGGCGTGTAATAAATGCAGCCAGTTTGTAGTTCATGAATATGCTACATTGTAAAAACATTCATCACATTCATCACGTCACAATGAAGAAAACGACTGGAATGAGTTAGGGTTAGCTTAGAGGAGAGTGTGACTTACGTAGAGTTTCACAGGTATGTCGCAACAGATTCTTCCACGGTTCTTTAACTGTGCAAGCACGTGATATACACAATGTGGTCGATGGAGATTATTCTAAAACTTTTTTCCATTTGCTCAGCAAGGGATTTTTTGTAGTTAGTTGATTTAACAGTAACATTTTTATTTTGATATGACATGCGTCATGGGACGTTGAGATTTCGTTTATTCGCGTGCTTCACAATTATATTTTTTAATATTTCGTGGTCAGTTGTATCGCATTTAATTTATTTAAGAAATTTCTTCACACTAAATAATATCAAAAAGATAATTTGTCATAGATTTTAGAAATTACTGTTAGATATATTATTAAAAGTATTATAATTCATTTCACATTAAAATTAGTCGGTTCATTACAAGCAACAATACAAAGTGAACTAGTTCGGGCGATTCTCCCTGCAACGTAAATTAATTTATACTGCCACACAATTGTACCGGGAAGAAACAGCCATGCGAAACGATGATACTGCTGGCATTCAAGGCTGCGGGGCGGGCGGCCTGCTACTACACAAACTAACAAAGCCTCATAAATGGAGGCTCCGCGGCATCTTTTCCTCCCTCCATCGATGCTGGTTTAAAAACAATGACGCTGGTGCAACTGGAATCGGGGTGAATTTTCCGACGCGGCATCTTTTCCTCCCTCCATCGATGCTGGTTTAAAAACAATGACGCTGGTGCAACTGGAATCGGGGTGAATTTTCCGAATAGTTGGCTAGTGCGGTATAATGGATGCTGTACGAATTCGTACGTATTCCCTCAGTGATATAAACGCCAGTGGTCTGGTCTAGTATCACGCTTCCTCGGTTTGACGAATAGTTTTTCTCTGGTTTATTGATGCCTCAGTTGTATTAGGTTCGCAACTAAATTAACTATTTTTCATTGATTCATAGCATCATACACTGTTTTCGTCATCAATATAGATACTCTGTGTCCAACAGGTGTAATTTGTGGCAAATTTTATGCTAGTGAACAAAACGATAGCTTAAGCTTGTCGGAAGAATTTGAAAGTGAAGGTAGATAATGCTTTGAGCGACTCAAGGTGTCGGTAGTGTTTCCTTCGCTTCAGATGTCCCCGGGTTATATCGGCTATTGGAAATATTGTTATTGACTTTTCAAATAAAAAAACGAACGAAAAAAACGAAAAATAAATAACGAAAAAAGAATACAAAAAATGGTCTTTACTTAGTTGCAGGCCTAAATACTTCACTACCCTAATGGTATGGCATTTCACTGCGGGTTTATGTGTGTGTGATATCTTGATATCGTCTTTCCGAATAGAATATGTGGAACAATTTTTAAAGGTTATTCACAACAAACACACCCATACACTCTCGTCCCCCAGAAATGATATTATTGTAGGTTGTATGGGGAAACATGTGCACTCATTTAGGTTGGCTTCCCGGATAGCATCTATTTCATTGGGCAAAAGAGCAACATCGTCTAATGAGTATCAACACCAAGTTATTCCTCTCAATGATTCCTTTATGTAAAAATACATGGTTTGTTAATTGTTTGTACTAATGCTTTTTTCCTATCTATTTCGTTGCAGGTAAACACCTCTTTTCAATTGCCTTCTGTAAGGTAAGGTGTATTAACAATGAGGCACAGTCCGTCTTCTATAACGCACAAAGCGTTAAGAGGAGACATGTCTTTATGATGTGTGCAAACGATGGACGTAACGCCCCTTCGGTGATGAGGTGATGAGACATCGAACAAAAAACTTCCGTGTCTCGTCTCGTGTGCGTGTGTTTTGTGTGTGCGTGTGTGTGTATTATATTGTAGCCTTTTCTGTAACTCGTATGTTATGTGCTGTGGGAAGAAGTGTTTATTCTGTAAACCTGTACGATATCTGTAACGCTGTGATGGCTGACTTAGTTGGTTCTTGGCAACATGGTTCAAGCAAGGTATTCGCCTCATGGATGTATTTTTTCTTCCTTTCCTTTTTGGACTTCTATCACTTTTCCTAGTCGGTATACTAACCTAAATCGAAGTAACACATCGTATCAAAAGAACTAATTAATGAAAATCTGCACTTCATAAAAATGAATCGTAGGAATCCTTTCAATTATACAAACGTATCTATATTTGTAAGGAGCTACAACATTTGCATGATTTGGAACATTTGCAGAAAATAGAATACATCCAACATACTTGAACGAAAAAATGATGCGAGGCAACTGCATTTAGTCAGATATCTCAATACTCTACTCTGAAACGATCCATAGAAGGGTAGCAGCTTTAGTTTGTTGTTGCACAACGTGCTTTCAACCGCCACGCGAGATCCAGCATTGTCATTCAGGCACGTTCTTGGTCACGTATGGGTTTGCTGACCTTTTGGTGCGGAGAGTGCTCTGCTGCTGCAAGCTTTGCTTCGGTCACGATCTTTAACCAACGGCCGCAGAAATCGCTTCACTGTGACGCACCTTAAACTACCAGCATCGTAACAACTTTACCTTACATCACCACCACTACTGCTGAGTGAAAGATGCTAGAACAAAACACGCCCGACAACAGGAGATGTCGTTGACTCTCCGGTCACTTTTGACATTTAAAACATTCAATGTACCCTACTGCCGCACTCGGTAGCTCTCAGCTGCTTTACAACAGGGCAAGAAGAAGGTTGAGACCTAACTGTGCAGCGTTTGAGGTACTTCGACTGCGGCAGGAGCGGAAATGACTTTGGGAGGCCATATTGTTGAACATTTTGGATCTTCACGTGTCGCACGTGTGTGTCGGATGCACAAAACAAAGACACCACAGCCAGTGTGTATGTATGCGCAACAATGGAAAGATCAAATGTCATCGTATTCTCTTTGAGGAAGGCATACCCTCCTGGCGAATGATATTTATGTGGTTAACTTTTCTGGAGACCCTCGAAGGAATCTTGAGTGTAGCGACTGCTGTCTGTTTTTTCAATGCCATATCATTGAAATATTGTTCGGTTTTAAATAAAATACCAAGCGAATCAAAGGATTGAACAGTTTTTTTTTACATGATTAATTTTGCTTCTTGATAAAATTATTTTTTTCACCACATAAGCAACAAATGTGATCGTGACTGTAGGATTCATGTCGCAGATCTCTCTCAGCCAGGCTGGTCGGCATTATACGCTCTCGTGCCTTAGGACTATAACCTTCCGTCAACAGAGAAACTAACCTATGGCAACACGTTAGACCGCTCAATCGCATCAATCGCAATGCTCCATGTGGAGGGAGGATGCCGATTATATTATTAGAAGTATCAGAGGCTGTGGACCATGCCATTCGACACATATTTATCGCTAATGAGAGGCTATAAATAAACTGGAACAGAAGAATACTTAATCGTGTTCGCTGCCTTGAGCATTGAAAGAGCGCATTAGAAGATTTCCGATGAATCACATTCATTCATGTCGTTCGTTAGAATAAATACTTCGTCTTTAAATGAGTCAAATCTCATTAGGACTACAGCTACAAATTTGTTCGTAACCGGTAAACAGGCTGGAATAAGAATAGGGTAAAAATGTTTCCTGTGTTTACTTTTCTGTGATGTGTGAAAATGATGTAATGATCGTCTGATCAGCTGATCTCTAGGGCATCTTGTGTAGTTCGTAACCATAAACGTTTTGCACATGCGTACGTCCACGATTCATCAACCCATTCTGGTTTTATGGGTCTATAATTGCAACATCAGAAAGAGCTGAATGAGACGCCTCCAGCATCATTCAATTCATCAAACCAGTTAAATCATTCAGGGTTATGCGGAGGAGTATAAATTCTGAACTAACCATAGACAATCGAATGCTTTCTTCTGAACGGCAAGCAACGGTACTGGTTGCGGAATGCAATCGCAATACTGGCGTTATGCTGCAAATAAAGCACGGTTATATGGAGTTCCATGACAATAATAAAACTTATTTCGCACCCGTTTGCTTTGTTCTGGTGATCTGTAGCCGTCTGCACAACTTCCGAACCGTGACGCAATAAAACATTAATTTTACTTTATTTTTGCCTCGGGTCTGTGTCGAGATGCATCATCGTTTAGTCATGATGAATGGGGGTTCAATTATGTTGCATAAACACCTTCTCACATGTGCAAGCTTATGGGAACATCTTGCGCGAAACAGATGCACTTTCATCTCCATTTCGTTCAGACAACATCTGCAGCTCCTTGTGAGAGTTTCTGAGCGAAGAATTTGCCACCATAAACCGTACGTGAGTGAATACGAGCTTGAGTTTTTATTGCCTTTTCTGTTCCATGGAAGAACGAGGTTCGGTTTGGTACGATATTTTTATGACCATTTCGTACCGCGAGCGACAGCTTCTTTTCGAACGTCCTTCCACACACACCCATCCGGCATCCCGGAACCCAGATGCGCAAACCGCTGGAGGTGGAGAATCCTCTACTGGGCCAAAACAAGGCGGCTAGCTGATGTTCGCTTCTTGTTGCTGTGTTGGTCGATGGAGCGGGCGACCCCCAACCCGCTGCGCCGTGTGTGTGTGTGAGCTGCAATAAATGGGCCCATAAAACTGACGCCAGGCAGCCTAGGGTCGTGCTTCATTTGCGAGCGCAAGGCGCAAGGATCATCTGGCA
The DNA here is from genome assembly GCA_002091845.1 of Anopheles cracens. Lineage (NCBI taxonomy): Eukaryota > Metazoa > Arthropoda > Insecta > Diptera > Culicidae > Anopheles > Anopheles cracens. The sequence continues at coordinate 25,000 of KZ069469.1, forward strand.
GTCGTCGATCGTAAACCGTCGATATAGTGTATGGTTAATATATTTCTTACCGTTTTACTGCGTCGTTCCGTTCCCCGGTTTGAGGCATTTAAAAACCCACATTTGCGCATGCAATTAGATGGCTGGTGGTGGTGACTGCAAATGCACCCGCATGCATTGTTGGGGGGCGTTGGTGGGGTGGTGCATTTGTTTGGGTAGCCGGTGCGAATGGACTGGCGGAACGCGTTTTGCTTTGAACGATGGGGGTTCCGAACAACCGCACAGCTGATGTTAATTTCTTCATCTCGGTGAGGTACAATGAATTGATTCGCCTGGAGTCAGGCAGGACGTTGCAAAAGTGTTTGTTCATATGTTTGTATTACATTTTTTTGACAATATTTATCGGATTTTAGGTGTTAAATTGTTAAAATGTCAAAATCGAACAAATCTGAAACATCATTATCCATGCATTGCATCTCTTTAAAACAGAAGTCATTTTTAAATTTTCTCATTTTTTTATGATATCGCAGGCAATGAATAAATAATGACCATCAATAAGTTGGAATTATTATCTCAATAATAGAAAAAAAGTTTTCGATTTATTTCTTAAAAATGAGTAAGAAGTTAAAAACTTTTATAAAAAGACAAACTTATCCGCATAAGTTGTTACTTTTGCTGGTTGAATCTCTTGTTGCGTTTTTCACCTCTGCCTTCGTGGACCAACGAGAGGAAGGTGTAGTAATGTTGGGAAAGAGAGAGAGAGAGAGAGAGACTATGTGCATGTGCGGCAGAAGAAGGGGGTACTTCGCAAAATGCCCCAGTCAGCCAATCCTTCGGGTTGGTTTGGGTTCAAAGAGCCTGAAGCTATTCTCGCGCGATGTGGTGGATGTGAGAGCTCATGTGTGTTTCCTTTGTTTTTGTATGTGACTTTATGCGCGTAGAGAATAACTTGTCAATGTTGATAGTATATTTGTACTATTTAAACTAATTCTAAATAGTTTGAGATTGTTTGTCACAGCATCATCTTGTTGATGAACTCACCACCTTGAAGATATTCGTTTTTAAAGCTTTTTAAATTCATGAATGGAACAGATGGCTGTCCACATACGTTATTTGTGGGGTTAACGTGCTTGCGCATGCACTGTAGGCACAGATTTTTGTTGCTGTTGGTGTTAACGTGTGCACTATGCCATTAAAGATGCCTTGCGCGCGAGTGTATTCTAAGTGTTTCTCGCTCTTTCGCTGGCGCTGGGTGTGCTTTGGCTCTGTCTCCTTCTATCGTGTGCAGTTTCTTTGGGACAAATCACCGTCACAACAAAACGGTACCGGGTGGTCCCGTAACCCCCGTTCCCCCTTCCGAGACCCACAACACATACCGGTTATATGGACCTTCCGATGCAACTGCTCACTTATTATGAGGCTGCCTCGAGCCTGGAACTCACACAATGCACATCAAACACACAATAATCCTCACTGCATGGTGTGTTGTCCCCAATGACGAGGGACAGAGAGGGTGAAGAGGGTGAGGTTCTTACGCAGCTGCAGCAGCACAAGCATGACAGGTAGAAGATTCGATACAGGGCTGCGATTTGCGCTTGAGGGCGCGATGGTGGCGGTGGCTGCGAAGGCCTTGGACAACTTTCGAGTGCATTGAACTCTTTCGGTGTGAATTGAAGGAGGTGTATCGTAGTAGGTGTTCTCCGTGCAGCAGTCGTCGATCGCGCGTGGACTTGGTCTATCGACTAAGGTTGCAGCGTGCCTTTTCACGAGGGTTTTTGGAGAACTTGAGTATAATAGAAAGAAGAATCGCATGTTGTGTCAAGTCATATGTCTGACTAGCTTGTGGCGGTAACCATGAAGCAAAGGAAGGAAAGGAAGAGGTTCATGTTGCTGTTCGGAGCTCCTCCATCGTGGTCTAGCCTTTGGTCTAGTTTCTGGTCACCTTGTGTTTTGAGCGATCGTCAACCACACACAACAACAACCAGCACCACTTCCACTGCTAGAGGGCATATCAGGCAGGCATAACAACATGCTGTCTCATATCTTGATGTAGCTTACCTTGGCGCACGCTGCTGTGCACTGGTGAATGGATTGTTACGGTAGTTGAGGTGGCGAACGTTAGGTGCAAGCATAGATGAACTGTTTGTGACACAAAATTCCTATGAAACTTGAGCCTTACGATCGTTGAGCAAACGTGTGCGGTGCAGAAATGTGATAAAAATAATATAATAATGATATGTTTCCAAATGTACCTACCAAATGTGCGTAGAAATGAGATTGATGTGAAAATATGTTCTGCAAATACGTACTTCTTTTCTCAACCTACTCTGGCCATTCTAAATGCTCCAAATCGACAATACTATTCAATGGATGGGCATAAACGGTCGAAAACCAACTCAAAATGGCACCAACAATCGAAAACAATCTTGTGAGAGCTTTCTTTTATAGCAGCAACTGGAGAGGGGTTGTCTTCGGTCGCTCCATCGCACGCTCTCTTCCCCAAACGATATTTTGTCGAATTGTTGCCGATACAGCACAGCACATCCGTATGTGTGCTACTTCCTTCGATGCTCCCGTCAAATCGATAGACTATCGATAGCTTTGGATGGGAGTGGGACATTCGAGCTTTCAGACTGTCGCACGCTGCGCTATTCACCCATTGTAATCGAACCAACATCAGCATCGTAAAAATGGGGAAAATATGCGCCAACAAATCGTCGTCAATTCGTTGGAAGCTTCCTCTTCACCATCACGGCAACTGGTCGGGCTATCGGAGTCCGAATGGAGAAGAGTTGGGACAGTGCGTATTATGTTAGTTTCGTCGATGTGTATCAATCCCTAATGGATTTTTGGAGAAACGTATCCGATCGTTTACATCTGCAATAGGGGTTTTATCTGTTTTGGTTCAACTCAATATTCGCCATCAGGGTTTGCCCAATATTCGCCCAATCTACGATGGGTTTGTTTGTGAAATGGGCTATATTCTTGCTAGCATATTGAATAAATGTGAAGAAAATCAATTTTAAGAACATAAATTCAGGTAATTTGTATCCATTCAATAATTATTTTCGTATATTACAATACTTGTTTAGGTGAATGGGAATGTTTTGACGTAAAATATCTACCATCCAGGAATAGTATGTGTGTCCTCTTCGGAAGGGTTTCAGAATGTGTTATTCCTAGATTCTCAAACAGATTATTTACAGCTCTCTCTCTCTGCTGTGAATGTTGGCTGTGCATGAGTGTTTCACCTACCATTCTCCAAAATGTTATTGTTGTTGCTGCCAAGACTAGAATTCTCGCTCTGTGCACGTGTATGGCTGTAAAATTTAGGAGAAGCATTCTACTCTGAATGGTTCAGAAGAACACAGCGAGAGCCTGCAAAAGAGGATTATGTTGGATGCTCACCACCGCTTGTCTATGTAACATCGACCAGAGGACACAATAAAGAGAGAGAAAGAGAGAGTTTTCAGAATGTTTAAGTCCTCGGTGTGGAAAACTCTGTTCCTTTATGTATCCCGAAGTTCAGCAAATGCACGTGCTCTTTCTTAGAACACTAATGTATATGCTCGATCCTAACGAATATATGCGCCTCTTCTCTGTGTTCTCTTCAAGATGTAACACCGGAAGCTGCTGTAAGAGTTCCACCATATAAAAGCCCATTACAGTAAATTTCTTCTCTCCCCCCCGTAACAGAGGCTGCAGGGCTCTTTCTTAGAACACTAATGTATATGCTCGATCCTAACGAATATATGCGCCTCTTCTCTGTGTTCTCTTCAAGATGTAACACCGGAAGCTGCTGTAAGAGTTCCACCATATAAAAGCCCATTACAGTAAATTTCTTCTCTCCCCCCCGTAACAGAGGCTGCAGCTAATGCATTGAATGACAATAGTTTCCAATGACAAGTAAACCATTGAATCATTTAGAACTAAAGTACCGATACGGTGGTGCATTCGAAAATGGGATTGCTCA
>KZ069473.1:20582-30658 GCA_002091845.1 Anopheles cracens
TTCCTAACAACATTCCTGTTTTTGTGTCTGAAAGTAATTTCGTAAAAACCATTGGAATTTCGGACGTAAAAGTAGACTGTTTTTGAAATTAATGAGGGTTAAGCTAAAAATTGACTTACCAGGGACATCCAGCCCAGAATTCAAAACGAGAGGCATTGTATAGAGTTCGGTTTATGGGATCTTTGAACGCTTCAGTCGTCCATCATGTATCGTTGTCATTCACTGCGTTGGGAATGGAATTCGGTTGAAGTATTGCATGATGAGCAGATGTCTCAATACGCCATTCGGATGAGGATGACCGAAGAACTTAAAAACGTATGAGGATGACACTGGAATGCGTTCGAAAAACTTCATAAACATCTGGTTTCCGCGATCAATTACATTTATTCGAATCTTTTCACTCCTCTTCTGGAATCTGGCGAGACCTTTTATGGAAGATGAAAAGATGACTATAATTTTATGAAAAATCCAACTTCTCGTTATGTTGGATATTATTACACTGCCGTATTTTTAGGCAAACTACCAAGAATGAACGCTCACAATCTAACATATCTCCACGTACAAAAGAGCACAATTGAAGCACTGGTAATTAAATGTTTTTATCATACTGCGTGCACTCAAGTGGAAGAAAAGTAAACGAGCAAACAGTGAAACCGATTGATTATGCAATGAGCCAACGATAACCGCAGTCTTGGAAGCCAAATAAGCCGGAAGCACCTGATGAATAGTCAGCAATCGATTATCCGTGACGGCGATGAGCAATCAAGTAACCACCGCTTCTTTGACCTTTCGCGTTCATTTAAAACGCAATGCAGGGCGAAAGGTGTGAAAGGTTAAGTGTCTGACGTCAGTCATTGATTCAGTACTAAAATAGGCAAACCTGATTGCGGTTCAACAGTTTTCGATAGAAACGAATGAGGCAACTAAAGCACCTCCATCGTTTGAGTAATTAGTATCTGTTTTGAAAAAAAAATCTCAAGAAAATTAATCAGAAGTTGCAAACCATGAAATGTAAACGAACCCGTGGCAAACTGCCGTGCAAAAACATGAACACTTCAATTATTGCGAATTAGGGATTCAAGGCATACAAAAAGCTGATTAAGAAGGCTTATCTGAGGGAGAAAAGGCCACAGATGTATTGGAAAAACACCTTCAAAAATGGTCATCATAGAGGGACTTTTTATCTCGGGAATGTTCCATGTTAGGGAGGTTTACCTGACCCTATGAGCATTGAAACGATTACAGACACATTTCGTATGAGCCTCATATACATGTTTTATTACTTCAAATAAAAGCCTCATTATCTATTCCGAATGTATCAATTTCCATAAATTTGTAATGCGTTTCAAAAACCCGAACGAACTTCACCATAAAACTTCGCAAGACTTCGTTTTTGACATAGAGACGCTGCGGTTTCTTTGAATATTCGCTATGCAAAGCGAATACACGCGAAAGCTGCCGTTTGCACGGTTGCTCTGATGGGAACCAAAAACTTTGTTCGGTGGGATCCGAAAGGTGGCTTCCGTCCGGAAACTGGTTCCCTTAGGTGGGTATAGATAGTCCGTCCATCACACGTTCGCTCGGCTGAAAGTGATTCGTTGTACCTATTTGAGTTTTTTGTGTTGCCGTAGAATGTTAAAAGAAACTGTGCCTTTCAAGCGTGGGATCATCGCTTTAGCTCATGAGGTCTTGGGTCAGCGGTTGCTTTCAGTTTTTTGGAAATATTTGTATCGTCTATTAATTAATTCTATTTTTTTTGGATTTTATCCTATCATCAGTTCAGTTTGCCAGTTTGTCAGTTTGTCCATGTGGAACCTAAAATGAAATGAAAAAATATAACGCTTTCCCACAGCCTATCAATGATGGTGGGATAAATCTGGCAACTAATTCGTAGTACTCAATTCAATTGAAACCAACGTAGAGCTCAGACAATAAATACTCTGCGTTCTCCAAAAAAACTTGAAACGTTCCAAGAAAGAAAATGAGAAGAGAAAATGTTGAACCTTCCATTGCATGACTCACGGGTGGTTTTTCCTAAGGCAATCAAGTTCTTTTTCCTTCTTCTGAAAGATTAGTACCTACTTTCACGTGGTTCGTATCTGTCGTTTGTATTCGTGTTTTTAATGTTTTGCCTCTGTGGGAGACCGTAATCCTGCAATTTTCTGCTTTGAAATCACCTTAGTGACGTGATTTACTTAGTTTTTCCTCTAAACAAATGCATGTTCATTGTTTTTCTTCAAAAATTGCAGCTAGACTTGTAGCTAGTAGATACATTAGATAGTTATTCAACACACCCCGTTCAATAATGATTTCAATCTTCAATTAGATGCTCCCTGTCCCATATGGCACTTCCACACAGTTCTGCCGTCTTCCAGAAATGAACCGCATTGTATCTTTCATTTATCCTGAACCCCAACGCAAGGTTCATGAGTTTGCAAACAATGGCCAAACATGGCAGAAAACCATGTCAGCGTGGCTTTTAAGCCATTTGCAATTCCGATCGGTCGTTGCAGCACGGAGCACACGGACGGAGGCCGACCGTTGTCGCCAAAGACCCATATATTGTTGCGACCTCAGCTGTTCGGTTCGGTCGGGGACGTTCTGGACCTGTCTCCGTCCATCCGTTCCCGAGCTCGGGTGTTGGGCTAGTGCCAAGTTTTGAACGGCCCAGGGCAGACAATGGATGGACGGGCTTTAGGTAAGCCGGACATGGTTTGTAAGTGTTCCTGGATGCAGCGAAAATCGATATCGTCGGACGGTACCGCCCGGTTGATAAAGTGAATCAACGATTTGGGAGGAATAGTGTTGAACTAGTGGCATTGTTTAGAGTGCTAGCCGATAGCGAGCCGCTACCGGGTTTGGAGCTGATTATTTTACATAGTGAGCTTGATTGTGCACTTTCATCAATTTTATCTCTCTTGCTCTGTTTGAAGTGGCATTATTATTTCGAAACTTTAAACCACGCGAAATAATTGCAATATATTGTAATCAATTAGAGTATTTTATACTGATTGCTCGCTCTGACTTCATGGAGCACTCATCAAGATAATGAACCCCGAGGGAATGTGAACTGTTTAATTGAAACTTAAAAGCTGCAATACGCGATTCATCAATAGCTGCTTTTGTTTTGTTTGTTTGAAGTGGTTTGTATTTGGAAATCGTTTTGTTCCCTGCTGTGAAAAGCATTGAGTCATTAACATTATGCTGTGTTTTTCCAAGAATCAAAATTTTAGCAATTCATAGAGGAATACTCTTTCTTCATTCGCCTGTAACCATAAAGACCCACGTGCTTTGAAATGCATTTACCGTTTCGTCCTTCTGCTTCAAGCATAAAAAGATTTGTTGAATTTGAAATTGACATAAATTCCAAGAAACGTATCAAGACGGAAGAAAGACATAGATTTTCGTTTGACCTCTGACCGACAGCTTCTGGCTTTCAAAAATAGTCCTGTATTACAGGAAAAGTTATTACAGCAAAATGTTTTTAAAGTGGCTAGCCATAAAATGTGGCTAGACCGAGGCGTTCGCGGGACGTGAGTGATATGCAGCCATGCATAGTTAATGAGAAGCATCATACATCAATTATGGACTCACATTGCACACGACACGCATCGCTAGTTGCGTCAGCAGTGCGCAACATTGCAATTCGATTTTATTCTACAATATGCGTTTTAAGCTTCGTTTTTTTCGCCTAGTTTTATTTATCTCACTTTACCGACGAAAAACACTGGCTCTGCTGTACTACTCCACTACTTGTTACTGCATACATTAACATTCCAGTAGGTGTTGGCAATCGATTAAATGCTTCAAAAGAGATACATTCCTGTGAAAGAATGGTGAAAAACAGCTTCAGAGGATCGTTAGGTTTGATTCGAGCCAGTGTCACCAGCTCTCTTCTATCATAGGTGATCTTCTCATCTATCTTTTCTCCTCTGCATACCTTCAAATGTGCAGAAACAACATTTATATGAGATAAATGTGAGGTTAGCGTGTAGACTAAAGCTCGCGGTCCACAATCCGAGTTTCGTCCTGAGAACGCACCCGAGACTGGCACTCAGGCACTCACAAGACTCGGCTGCCACTCAAAACTCGGCTGCAAGCCGTTCTCGGCATACCCGAGCCTGCCGGGAGTTTTGTCGGTCTCGGCTGTGCGTCTGTGAAGTGACGTCTTCATTTTATTGTACATAGCTACCATCATGCTGAAAACGTTAAAGCTACTAAAGCTCCTACAGCAATATGCCAGCTTCGCCCTAAACAGAACTACTGCATAGATTTGTTCGAGCCGGCCCGTGGTGTTGTTCGATTTCGTAATAGACAATTTGCCCCCGATAATTGTGGTGATTACGATTAAACACCGAATATCCATTTCCGGCGTCCGAACATCGGGTCAAGGGACCCACGCTTCCGCTTTCCGCCTTCATTTGCATAGTCAATGATGGCAGAATAAATAGTTGATCGGTCGTCCTCCGCCAGGGGAGCAGAGCGCGCGTTCGCTTGAGGGACCCACGCTTCCGCTTTCCGCCTTCATTTGCATAGTCAATGATGGCAGAATAAATAGTTGATCGGTCGTCCTCCGCCAGGGGAGCAGAGCGCGCGTTCGCTTGAGGGACCCACGCTTCCGCTTTCCGCCTTCATTTGCATAGTCAATGATGGCAGAATAAATAGTTGATCGGTCGTCCTCCGCCAGGGGAGCAGAGCGCGCGTTCGCTTGAGGGACCCACGCTTCCGCTTTCCGCCTTCATTTGCATAGTCAATGATGGCAGAATAAATAGTTGATCGGTCGTCCTCCGCCAGGGGAGCAGAGCGCGCGTTCGCTTGAGGGACCCACGCTTCCGCTTTCCGCCTTCATTTGCATAGTCAATGATGGCAGAATAAATAGTTCATCAATTTTATCTCTCTTGCTCTGTTTGAAGTGGCATTATTATTTCGAAACTTTAAACCACGCGAAATAATTGCAATATATTGTAATCAATTAGAGTATTTTATACTGATTGCTCGCTCTGACTTCATGGAGCACTCATCAAGATAATGAACCCCGAGGGAATGTGAACTGTTTAATTGAAACTTAAAAGCTGCAATACGCGATTCATCAATAGCTGCTTTTGTTTTGTTTGTTTGAAGTGGTTTGTATTTGAACATCGTTTTGTTCCCTGCTGTAATGAGTTTTGAAATATTAACATTATGCTGTGTTTTTCCAAGAATCAAAATGTTAGCAATTCATAGAGGAATACTCTTTCTTCATTCGCCTGTAACCATAAAGACCCACGTGCTTTGAAATGCTTTTACCGTTTCGTCCTTCTGCTTCAAGCACAAAAATATTTTTTAAATTTGAAATTGAAATAAATTCCAAGAAACGTATCAAGACGGAAGAAAGACATGGATTTTCGTTTGACCTCTGACCGACAGCTTCTGGCTTTCAAAAATAGTCCTGTATTACAGGAAAAGTTATAACAACAAAATTTGCTCCCTAGAGTTCGCAATGCATGAGAATTCTTCAAATTATTACAGATTTTATTGTACATAGCTACCATCATGCTGAAAACGTTAAAGCTACTAAAGCTCCTACAGCAATATGCCAGCTTCGCCCTAAACAGAACTACTGCATAGATTTGTTCGAGCCGGCCCGTGGTGTTGTTCGATTTCGTAATAGACAATTTGGCCCCGATAATTGTGGTGATTACGATTAAACACCGAATATCCATTTCCGGCGTCCGAACATCGGGTCAAGGGACCCACGCTTCCGCTTTCCGCCTTCATTTGCATAGTCAATGATGGCAGAATAAATAGTTGATCGGTCGTCCTCCGCCAGGGGAGCAGAGCGCGCGTTCGCTTGACGTGTGTGAGTTTGTGCATTTGCTTCCAGTGCCGCACTCCGTACGACGCGAAAGGGACAGACGCGCCATGTTTGACAAATAAACGACCGAATCGTTCCGGTGGGACGTATTTGGGAGGGGCGTAGTTTTAATCACTTGAATGGGATTTTACGTTTGAATAGAATAAAGAGCAGATAGTTTAAAAAAAGCAAACGTTTAGTTAGTTGATAATAAATGATATCATGAAATAGGAGTCTTCCTTTGTTTGAAGTAGGAATATGAGCAATATATTAAATCAGTTTATTTGAGAATTTATTGCTTTCATAAACAAGAATAGAGTGTTTTTAAAGTGGCTAGCCATAAAATGTGGCTAGACCGAGGCGTTCGCGGGACGTGAGTGATATGCAGCCATGCATAGTTAATGAGAAGCATCATACATCAATTATGGACTCACATTGCACACGACACGCATCGCTAGTTGCGTCAGCAGTGCGCAACATTGCAATTCGATTTTATTCTACAATATGCGTTTTAAGCTTCGTTTTTTTCGCCTAGTTTTATTTATCTCACTTTACCGACGAAAAACACTGGCTCTGCTGTACTACTCCACTACTTGTTACTGCATACATTAACATTCCAGTAGGTGTTGGCAATCGATTAAATGCTTCAAAAGAGATACATTCCTGTGAAAGAATGGTGAAAAACAGCTTCAGAGGATCGTTAGGTTTGATTCGAGCCAGTGTCACCAGCTCTCTTCTATCATAGGTGATCTTCTCATCTATCTTTTCTCCTCTGCATACCTTCAAATGTGCAGAAACAACATTTATATGAGATAAATGTGAGGTTAGCGTGTAGACTAAAGCTCGCGGTCCACAATCCGAGTTTCGTCCTGAGAACGCACCCGAGACTGGCACTCAGGCACTCACAAGACTCGGCTGCCACTCAAAACTCGGCTGCAAGCCGTTCTCGGCATACCCGAGCCTGCCGGGAGTTTTGTCGGTCTCGGCTGTGCGTCTGTGAAGTGACGTCTTCACAGTGCGTTGTAAACGGGTTGAATACTTGAACGTCCTTCATATTCGGTCATACGGTATTGCCCTATCATTGAAATGGAATATTCTAGAACTAAAATATTGAACTAATTATTGAATATTCTGTAAAATTATTATAATTGCACCTGTATAATTATTGTAATAATGTATAAAATTAACTTATGAATTAAATATGCAAAATTACATGGAAATTTTTAATAAAAACAAAATGTAAACAACCCGGTCTCAGGAGCCGTTCTCGGTTGTACCGTCCACAACGGTTCCGTCTCGGGCCGAGTTTTGTTGGTTGTCAAAAAACTCGGGTGCGTTCTCAGGTCGAAACTCGGATTGTGGACCGCGAGCTTAAAGGTCGCTGTTCACATCCCGAGAATCGACCTGAGACTGGTGCCGAGAACGGTGAGTGACGCTTGCTCAGACACTCACTCAGCTTAAAGCTCGCCGTCCACTATCGGAGTCTCGACATTAGAACGCACCCGAGTTTTTTTTTGACAACCAACAAAACTCGGGCCGAAACCCGAACCGTTGTGGATGGTACAACCGAGAACGGCTCCTGAGACCGGGTTGTTTACATTTTGTTTTTATTTAAAAAATCCATGTTATTGTGCATATTTATTCCATAAGTTAATTTTATACATTATTATGATATTACACAGGTGTAATGATAATAATTTTACTGTAAATTATAATCATTTTAGTTCGAGAATCTTCAATTTCAATGATAGGGCAATACCGTATGACCGAATATGAAGAACGTTCAAGTACTCAACCGCGTTTACAACGCACTGTGAAGATGACACTTCACAGACGCACAGCCGAGAACGGCAAGACTCCCAGCAGGCTCGGGAAAGGTGAGAACGGCTTGCAGCCGAGTTTTGAGTGGCAGGCTAGACTTGTGAGTGCCTGAGTGTCAGACTCGGGTGCGTTCTCATGTCGAGACTCGGATAGTGGACGGCGAGTTTAAGACGAACCAAAACAAACTCATTGCGTAAACAGGATTACAGAAAATACTATTCTTAAAGCCCGTTTACATGAAGCGCAGCTCCCAGCGCGACTCCAGACGCAACTCCAAAAACACATCAAGCTAGCATCGCTTCGTGTAGACACGACAATTTGCAAGGTAGTTGCGCTTGAAAAGGAGCAGGCCGTATTTCCTCATATTTATTCACTTTTATCGCTAAATGCACCCAAATTAATATACATACACTGACTAAAATACAATATCCATGCTACAAACATCTGTATTTGTTGACAAAATCACTCAAAATGTTTGTTTATATCCCAAAACGATTTGACAACTAAATCGTCAACTCACAGCCTTCGCGCTTGCTGTCAGTTTCCGAGTTGCGCTTCATGTAGACCGGCTTTTAGACTAGATACAATCAACCGGAAGCTCTATTCTTAGTTCACAATAAATTTTTGAAACCAGGTTTCAGGAGCATTCTAGAAATCGAAGTAGAAGTAGAGCGCCCGTAAATGAATGCGTTAACTTCAGATAAAAACTGATCATATGTATCGTACGTGACAATTGGGTTAAATTGTGCTTGAGCATCGCCAAGCCATCAACACATTTGATGGCATTCTCGTCACAAGAAACAGATAAACTAATCGTGTGTTTATTGTCCAAAAAAGTGCCATTCTAGGGCGCCACATTACATATCTTTACCAGATACGGCAGCAAAGATAGAAAACACCCATACGCCTAAGCAGCAATGCTCATCTATAAACCATATCGAAGGGCTTGCTGATGTCATGTGACCTGGATGCCGTCCAACGAGTCTATGTAGAGCTTCCTGCGAAGCTGCTGGTAGGCATGATTTTGGGCAGCTGGCCCACATACCAATTCGGCGCCACAGGAAAGAGTTCGTGCTCCGCGCCAGACAGTTTGGCACCGGCCGCACGGGGCTTCTTGCAGGCGTTGGAATGATACCCGATCCGATGGAGACAGTGTTCGCCATTTGTATTCCTCTGGTGCGTAATGGATTACGGTTCGGTTGCAGCAGTTTTTGGGTGTGGAGTGATGAAATGATACCGCCGAGAGAGCGAATGCAAACGATTACTCTCCACGGGATGCTGTGGGCTCAAGACAAGTTGCGTGACAGAGCTCTGGTCGAGCTCTTGATAAATGAATGTTATTTTAATTTTCGATATCGCAAAACGAATATGCGAAGCAATCTATTGCCACCTGGATAAATAACAATCAAACATTAAACCGGAAGCTCTACTTATGCGAGGGTTGTGAAACCTGTCGGTAGGAATTAAATTGAATCGCAATCGCAGCCCGAACGAGCGGAACCCGACACCAATACAATAATCGTCTAGCCAAACCATTTGTCTGGATTCTGCGAACAATCAATCGATATCAATTGAGGCAGCATCGACTCGGAATATGGTAATCTTTTGATCGGCTCCCGGGCGGCGTTTCGAGCGGCTTCCTGTAATGTATTGGTTCAGGTTTGATTCGTTTGCAGTGCTTTTAGAACTGTGTGTGTGTGCTATTTATTGCTGTAATCTAAAACATCTTGATTTGGGACGGAGACAATTTGTGCTTTTTCGCTTTCGCTTACAATTGAAACATGTCCCTGTTTCGATACATTGTACGACACGGTTTGGATCAATTCCCTTTGCACGCACCCGACCACGAATGTCGCAATCGTACCTCTCGGTGCTGGAATTGAGGCTGATTTCTATCGAAGTGATTACGGGCGCAATTAGGCGGCGACATCTGTCCGTGCATGTGCCAACGCGCACACGGTGGAAAGCCATTCACTAAAATCCCGCATTACATTTGGCACCGGCGCGCGGTTTCGGGCGCACCATTGTCGAACATGAATCGTGTCGCACGGTTGGTTAAACGCTCGCCGTTGCCGGGGTGACATTGACAGGAATCGCACGCGGAAAATTGCAACGCGCGTGGAATTAATCTGACCTTGGCTGAAGCGAGACGGGCCACAATCGGGCGCATTTGATAATGCAGCGCATCATGCAGACGAAGGCACATTCAGCACTCGTGGGAAAGTGGCCGTGAACGCGACAATGTGGAGTTGTTCGCTAAAGCTTTATGAAATGTCCAAAGAAATGCATTTGTACATCAAGAGATGTACAATAACTCACGTGTAAGCACGAAATAGTGATGCGCATATTTAAACTTATCACAATTTCATTTCATTTCGTTGAAATCTTGAAATAACTGTGATGTGCTCTATAATTTTGTTTC
>KZ069475.1:2886-23641 GCA_002091845.1 Anopheles cracens
CCCCCCCCCCGCTTTCCGCGGGGCCCGTGAGTGCATTTGCGGGCGTCCTTTTCCCGCTTTTCGCTCGGTGCAACGAAGGGCGGGCTTAAGATGGCCGCGAACGGCACCAACGCGGTGGGCCACGCGGGAACACCCGTTTTGCGGGCAAACGAGCGACCTGCCGGTGGATCGGTTTACGCTATCTTGCCATCAAAGTGTGTGGAAGTCGTAATGGGTTAATGCAATTATTGCTATCATGCACTTCTTAGCGGGGCTCGGTGGGGTTGCTGGGAGCCCGTTTCTTTCTCGGGTGTGATTTTTCGTTCCGTGCCAAAGGTTCGGCTACTTGCTGCGCCCGGGTGCATCCGGGCGTACCGCTCCGGCAAATGGACAGTGAGCAAGTTTACGAGTCAGTTTGGGTCATGTCAGTGAAGTAATTTGCAATTTAAAGCCTGCTTATTTCATTGTTATACGAATGGAAAATGTTAAAAAATGTGCCTTAAAATTTTATAATATAAAAATTCATTGTAAATAACAATGCAATACCGAAGCAAAACACAAGCAATAAAGCTTGATTGAAAGTTACTACAAATCTAGTCCTCTCAAGATCGTTAAGGGTTAATCAAATGACACTAAGCTACTTTTCTGTTTACTATCACACAAATGTGACATCTACAGTTTGATTTGTCAGATGGAATACGTATACTAGAAGCAATAGATGAATGGTCGCATGGATGACAAAAAATAATTTATGAGTTTAAAACTAGATAAACAACAAAATCTTCAAAAAGGCTGCTTCAAACCCCGTCGTATCTAAATCGAACGATTTCAATCAGGTTTGAGAAGAACGTTGAAGTTATTGTTAAGTTAATTTAAAATTAAAACCAATGCAAGAAACAGCAAAAGCAGTGCTTTGTTGAAATCGACAAATTGAGACTAAACCCTCAATACAAAATCATTGTTATGTTTTCGTAGCGAAAAAATATGTCGTCTGATTTATTATATAAATGTGTTTTTATTTGTTTGAACAGCTTATTTGCAATCAATGAAAAAGGAGCTAATCATCAGTAAACAATGGTGACGAAGTTTAGATTATCAAAGCAAGCTATTTTAGTTATGTAGTCGCATGGATGACAAACTTCAAATCTTATTTTTATGTAATTTAGTTACTTTATTTTCCAAAATAAGTTCATTTTCAGAAATTACACCCGAAAAAAGTGCTCCAGACTGCACGCGCTTTGTGCAGCCCAGCACCGTTTCGTAAGCGATGGATAAAACGCGTTCCGGAATCTACTTTGAACTCGAGCGAACTTCAGCAAGTGCAATCCGGCGAGAGTTTTGCCGCTGCTGGAACTTCTGCTCTCTGTCTTAATTTTCGTGTTCCCTCACTTCACTCACCCTTTGCTGCGTTCTCTTTTGTTCGTTCGCGTTTCCCCCACCCGGTCGGCTTCCGCCGCTCCTTCGTACGCTCGCCTTCACTCACTGTGAGCGGGAAAAGGGCTGATCTCAATTACGGCACGCTACTTTCGCCTGGTTGCACCCTTGGAACCTCGTGACCCAGGCGGAAACCAAGGCGACTATGGGAACGGCATTATGTGGCCTTCGTCTTGTTGAGACCACAAACTCGAAGCGCACACACACGCACACACATACAACGAACACGCACGAGCAAGCACACTCAAGCTAAACCAGTCCCCGGCGAGAGCGGAAGCTCGTCCAGGCGTGGCACTATCACTTTTAATGGTCCATGTAAAACGAATTGCACTTCTGTCCCGAGGGAACCCAGCGCAGTGGCGAACTGATGCGGATGGGGCAGAAGTTGCGACCACAGGGAGGAATTTTCGGTGATCGAATGTTAAACGAATTTGCCCGCGCAAGTTTGGGCGTTCCCATTGGATGTCGGTGGGCTAAGTTTCTGCGTTGAGCGTTGAGTAGCGAGCGATCGGCTGGTGTATCGGTTTGTACGAAGTAGAAATTTCTTACAATAGCAATAAATAAGATTATTTAAAGTGCTAATACTAGTGTTTCTACACTAACGGTCGATTGGATCCAATACTTCTAAAATTCATATCTGATGTTGATTCACACCTAGAAGATTACCAATCCAAAAATTCATAAATGTTTCTGGGATGTTTCTGGGATGTACTAATATGCCGGTGTATGGAACATAGCCTCCAAAAATTGTAATAAATTGATTTTAATGTTTTTATTATTGTTTGTAAAAACGAGGAAACGCAGGGTCATAGACTAAATGGACTATAAAACATAAAAGATTTTTCTACAACATGAGACATATGAAGAAGCCTCCATGTCGATTGCTGTAGCTCTAGATATAAGTATTAAAAGTGTTAATTAGCACTTCTAATGGCCATTACTGTTGTATGGGACAAAAAAGAAGAATAAAAAATAGAAGGTGTTTAAATCTAATTACACTCGAGAAAATTCACTCAGTTACATTACCTTTTCAAGGTACATAACCTAACTTATAAAAAAACACAATCGTTATCAGTCAAAACACAACAATACGCTTCTAATTTAGATTGCTGCTTTAATTACACCTGCCACCGTAATCGGTTGGCTTTAAAAACTATCAACACTGGAAACAAAAACAGGATGCAGCCGTACGGCTCCTGCGCTGCTGCCATATTCCACGATTCGCACTCTCACAACAACAAGAACAACCAACATCAACAAAACATGATAAGAAACCCGGGGACGTCCGGGCACGCCGCACGCGAACGCGCGCGCGCGCGCGCGCGGAGGAAATCATTTTTGAGGTCACCCGCTTCCTTATGGTCCATTTATTTTATGTGCATATTTTATGCTCCACCGATGGAGCCGGAGCCGTCGCCCCCGGCCACATCCGTCGTCCGTATGCACCTTCTTTTTGGTTTCCTGTCCAGCACCGTGCCAACGCAGCGCAGCGTGTTGCGAACAAAGTGCAATAATTTCGTCGAAATGAAACACGTGCTCAAACAACGACTACAACAACAATGACCCACCTCCCTCGGCAGCTTCCGGGCGCCCTTTTCGGTGTGAAAACCCGGAAAACGAAAGGGGAAACGTGGCCGCACGAACGCTACATAAAACAATGGCAACATCATGCTTCCGATGGTGTGTGTGTTTGGTCCGAATCCGAGACGGAAGTTGCGGGCGCACGTGGGGAAGGCGGCGGTACATGGAGAAAGCAATGCAAACAATAAACGCAAGCAACACAAAACACCCCCGGACAGTGGGCACTTATTGTGAGTGAGCCGAAAAAAGGCTCCAAAGTCCGGGGATAAAAACAAACAGCCCGGACTTGTAAATATCCACTGCAGGGCTGCATCGACGAGCTGCTTCGGGACGAGATAGAGAGTGAGAGAGGGAGAGAGCGAGAGCGAACGGGGAGAGTGTGTTGCTATTTAAATAGTGAGATTGTTGAATGCAACGGCGGTGGGCCGACGGGTGGCCACCGGGAAATGGGGCTGGGACACGTCGTCCGAAGTCGAAACCGTCGCCATTACCATTATAAGAAGTGTGTCCACGCTCTTGTAATGCCGGCCGACATGACTAGCAACACATTGGGCAACATGAATCGCTTTTTGCCGCACGCGATAAGCGATAAACAACGCGTGTGCTTATCGTCACGTTTCGATGGCCGCCGGTTGTGCTATTACCGACAGAACTGGTAAACGAAAGTTTTATCGTACCGATACAAGTTCCTCCCTAGTGGTTTCTTGCCATTTGCGACTCGAAAGCATTTGGAATCAAATAATAACCCCAAGGGGTTTTTGTTCGGTCTGCAGAGCCATGAAAGATTTGATATTTTGTAAACGCGAGAGTGTTTAGATATAAGATATTTGAGTTAAATTAACAAAATTATCTGCAAGCATTTAAGCGATGAAGTTTGTGTAATGAACAGATCAACGAAAATCAAGAGGAAAAAGAACTTCAATGTATCTTGTCACGACACATCAACAGATTTGTACTTCGTAGAACCATACACCGCCGAAGATGTTCTTCTATAAAGTATTCTCTTTTGTTTCTGTTTGGAACTGTACAAAAAGAAGACCCGAAGTGATGAATGCAACAAAAAAACACAAAGTGAACTTCTAAGTATTCATATCTCGATCATGCAAATTTGCGATGACTTGACGTTTTCCCCATTTGTGTTCATTCAATGGACTTTGAGAGCTAAGGCGCTTGTTTTTCTAGTTGCAAA
Source organism: Anopheles cracens (assembly GCA_002091845.1). Classification (NCBI taxonomy): domain Eukaryota; kingdom Metazoa; phylum Arthropoda; class Insecta; order Diptera; family Culicidae; genus Anopheles; species Anopheles cracens. The sequence goes on from KZ069475.1 coordinate 7,070, forward strand.
TAAAACAAGTAGTTTGCATGGTATTTTTAAAATAATTTATTCCCATTAAAATAATTGAACAAAATGGCAAACTCACACAATCTGGGAACGCACGGGAGTTCATTCGTTTGGAGAGTTTGGGAGTTCATTTTCACTCATCTCACCCATGAACATTTCTCGTGGAAGTTTGCCGCTCTGTAGGAATAACAGAATTCATACTTAACGCACCTTACAAAATTAATTACTCTACGACGACTTTTTCAAAGCGATCGAGATTTCAGATTTCACCGAACAACGATTGCATAGAGCAATCGGCACATTCGTACGCGTTTTCTAAAGATGAACGTAATGTGTGAACAATAAGCTAAAATGAGCTCTAAATGAACACCACAACGTACGATCCGGGGGCGTACGAGTTTGTCTAATCGACTGGTCATGTAAACAGTTTAGCGTGTCATTAAAAATGAGTGAGAATGAGTGGAAAATGAACTCCAAATGAATTTAAGTGCATTCCTTCTGTAGAAAATAGCAGTAGTTGGACTTTTGTACTTCAATTTTAACATGCATTAGAGCACCATGCTACAAAATAAGTCGAGTTGGCCATTAACGATGCGCTGTAGATTATGAACGAGTGATTTAAATATTCAAATCCTTTCTTGCCCTGAATGCAGAACGGCTCGACCAGATATTTAAAAATTTATTTAACAATACTTATGCCTAGTGAATCTATAAACGAGATTTTTTACGGTAGATATTGGTTCCCATCTGAAATAAAATGCATTTCGTACAACCCAACCTTGTCAACACTGTGGCCTACACCCCGAAGAGTTTGCTAATCTTTGCAGCATCATGAACCTGCACGACTTTTATGCAAATTCAAATGCGCCATCAATGCATTTCTTCCAAACCTCAAGCTCCCCGAGGCACATAGGCGTTCAATGCACGTTTGAAACGATCGGTTTTACGGGATTTTCGATTACGAAAGCCTCGATCGGACACAACGTTCCGAATCCTGTCCTCCGTCTACCGACTGGGCGTTTTGGTGCCACCCAAACAAGTTTGCGCTGGTGCACGCTCCGTCTGTTTCCAACAGAATTCAAGGCAAAGGCAAAGTGTAGTGTGGAGTACGCAGCGTAGGAAAAAAACCCATTCCCCAATGTGTAAGGTTATACCCCGCACAAAAGTCTATTAAGATGAGCAGTTGATAAACGTACGCGTTCCCATACATCATCTCGTCGCTGGGCGATGAGTTTGCACGCGTGAGGGTGACAGGGGGAGAAGGTGGTGCAGCACGTTGGCCTTGAGGGGAAGAGGGAGAAGAAGACTGTACAGTTTCAGGGATGTTTCGACATGCGATGGCTCTTTAGACTCGGAAAGCCCGGGCACGGTGCTGAGTTGTGGGAGAGATAAGCGTAGGATTATTCACACTGGATTTTCACTTTAACTCGTACGCCTTTTTTATTTCCCTTTTCCACGTTGCACACACACACACACACTGTCACACACCGAGCCACCCAAGGTAAGGAAGAGCTGGTTTAGAAAAGTTTATTTCAAGATCCTTGCCGCGTCTGTTGCGTTACGGGAGATAGTTACGGGGCGTCTTTAAAAAAGTGCTTTGGAAGTTTATGTGTGTGTGTGGGAGGGGGGATTTCTTTCCCCCCCCCCTCTTCTCCACCAACCGTCACAAGGACATCTCGGCTGGGAAATATGGTTTCCGGTTAGATTTATTGAGGTTATGTAAATATTGATCATGGCAGCGTATGGTTTGCTGGTGGCTTATATGGCGCGCACTCTCCACGTGGCCAGGGAGAAAAGTTTAAACCCGTACTGCAGCCTGTCGGCCTGCCGTTCTCGCAGCTCTTTAAACGAAATGATAAATGACGTAACGCCGATGAGCGTTAGGATGTGCGATTTTATGGTAATACTGAGCGCGTAATGCGTTTTTGATTCATGTACAATTTTTGTTTTGTTTTCTGGAAGCTTGGCTTCAGCGTTGTTGCTTTTAAACGTAGCGTGAGCTGTGCTTGTGACAAATAAATCAGAAACGTGCACAAACGAGTTAATTTGAGGCAAGATGCTAGATAATGATGCTGTGATAATCAGCAACACTTGTTTATTAATTTTCTTTCGTCTTGCTTCATAACACGAATGCTCATTAAAGTGGAATTTAGGTGGAATTGTCGGTTCATTCAGCAGTGAAAGTAAACGTGCAAACGCCATGAACGTGCATGGGAAACCGAACAGTATGAGCTGAAACTCACAATCTGTCACAATCTAAGATTAAACGCTTTTAAAATTTGTTTTTTTCTAAACTATTTCGCAGGCATCTAGTTCATAATGCAAAATGAACTAGATGCTTGAACTTAATATGTATGCCATCTCGTTCTCGACTTTACCCAAGCATTTTAATATTGCCTTTCTTTAACTCCGTCATAATAATCCTCAATGCATCACATCGATACAAACACGAGTTATTAATAATAACATAAACTAAAAAAAGAGATAAATGTTTTTAATGTACAAACATTTTTCCTTTTGTTTAAAATTCTTTAAAAATAACTATACTGAACATGATAAACATCTCCAAACAAGTATGATCTCGATTATATTTAAAATTCCCACCACAAAACCTTATAAATCTTTCTCCGGTGTACGGTCGTTCAAAAGCTAATATTAAAGAGTAATGAGTGCCAAGTGAACACCAGCTGACAGCGGCGGCGAACGGATGGCCCAAATGAATGAAAAATGGTCGAAATGAACTTAAAATGAATCAGGGCGAACATACTCAGACTCATCTAGATTTAGCTGAAAATTTTTGGGTAATAACAGATCTTCATCTATAATATGTTCTAAAAACGAGAGAAAATAAGTGAAAATGAACTCCAAAACTTACGTTCCTATATCGTGCGAGTCTGGATGCTGCAGAAAGTTATGAATGCTTTTGATCTTATAATTAAAAGCCAGTAAAATAACAAAATTTGTGGAAAAAAATCGATATAGATATATTTTCCATAATAACAATTAATAGTTATGAAAAATTCGACGAAATTATAAAGATTAGCAAGACATATAAATTTGCATTGGACAAATAAAGCACGTAACAGAACACAATCATCGAGCAAATTCAATAACGATTCGATTGCCGCCAACTTCCTACTGCGTTGAAGACAGTGCGCAGTCAAGAACGCGCTTATCGCCTTGGCAGTTTCTAGATTACAACTTTTATTTATTATTTCCCTCCAGTGCCGATCCCACTCTCGCGAACTTCTCCACAATAAAACATAGCGATACTAACGCACCGAATACCAAGCGGCCGTCAAAGCAACTGCGTCCCTTTCGGAACATTATTGCCATCCGGCCACGCGGAAGCGCACCACGAAGCAACGCGCCAGCGAAAGGACACCGAGCACTATCAACACCACCATTACCGATAGCCGGACCGTTCGTTATCAGCCCGATTATGGCCCCGGCACGGAAGGAAGCGCCGTGTGCCCTTTCGTTTGTGTTTCTTGCTGCACTTCTTGCAACTTTTTCTTAATTTTAATGCTTCGCGCGTTTCGTGCCGCACACGCGGTTGCACTTTCTTCTGTTTTATAGCATCGCGTTTGTGTTGTTTGTTTTTTTCTTCTTCTTTCGTGTGCTTTGCCCCATCTCCACGAACGCCTCAAGCTGCACTTTTGATCCGTTGTAAGGAACCCCCAGACCGGTCCAGAAGACAGTGGAGCTCGTGTCTTCATCTACATGTAATTGAATTTTAAAAGTGCAGAAAATAATTGAAAACTTTTCCACCCCGCCAGGCAGAGGGCGGGTTTCTTCGCAGAAAGAGGAAAAAACGTAAATTCTCGAGTCGAACGGAATGCAAAAGCTCATCCGGGATGCGTTCCCTTTACCGGGTGTGTGTGTCAACATTACCGGGCGCAACGAAAGCGTCCCGAGTCCCATTTGTCCCATTCCACCCGACACCGGCAACAAAGTTTCGTGATGTTTCGTTTTGTGCCCCATTTCTCCCGGCAGGCCCACCCAGACCCCGGAAGTGTTTTCGAGCGAAGAAAAGAGATTAAGTCTCATTTTACTTACGCTGACAGTACCGTCGCCGGCCATTTCACACCGCAGCCCGCATTGCAACCCGAAAAGCTCGTCCCTGTGCCGGAGTTTTGGGAGTGTTATTAAAAACTACCGCTCGCCGGGGTGGGTGACTTATTCGCCCAGGGTGAAATGGTTTGTTTTCTCTGCTGGAACGGGGACCTGGGAGGTGATGGAGCAAATCGCCCCAAATGACTGCAATTAGTGCTTCGAAGATTATCAAACTCCTGACAGGAAAGCTATTGCATCGAGTGGGGGCAGCAGTAGAGATGAAGATTTTGTTTACACAATTTGGTTGCGATAGAGTGAAGCTGTCCACTAATAACTCTTTAATGGAGTTCCCGGTTTGCAATCGTTTTTGGAAGGTCTAGACAATGGGGGGAATGGGATATAGTATATATTTTATTTCAAAGAATTCTTACTGTATAACATAAACGCATTTGTTAAATTGCAACTATCAAAATTATTTGTGAACTCCTTCCAAGATCATGAAACGTACATTCCGAAGATCAATGTCTCTCATTTGAACTCATATTCATTCATTACTAGAACTCTTTACGAATGAACATCTCTCGCAGCGTACGTCCCTGGGATCGTTCGAGTTTGAAGATTTGTCCAAATCATTATATCCTTCGTCGATCTTAGGTCGCACGAGCAAGTGGTCCTTCGATTTTCATGTATTCTCATTGTGGATCATGGATCGAAACACTCTTCCTGATCTCATTCATTTTTAGCCGAAAGTGAAAAACAACAACAGAACATTTTGTCAAAACAATATTAAGTAACTAAAACATATTAGTTCAAGCAGTTTTTTAGGTCATTCCAACGCAACTGGACTCCTGTTTCCAGATGAAGGATCACGCAATACACACAAATTATGCTTATATAGCTGTTGAGAACGACCGTAAATGACCGAGTGAAGCGTCGATAGGGAATTCGCCGGGGCGAAACTAGTGAAACGCACTAATGCGATAACGGAATGCAATCTAGTTTCGCCCGGGCGAATCAGGGAGAGAGGTTCCGGTGCCCAAATGCGGGCAGCAGCAAAAAGACATCGAGAAAGCGATTACCGATTTTTATGCGACTAAAACCACGAGACAAATGAATAAAGTTCATCAGGAATAATTTGCTAGTCGAGCCTACTTTGCTACTCAAGCGATAGCGATTTTTATAAGCTTTTCTATCGATTTTTTATGCTTTATCGAATTTCAAACGATGCATTTTTGCTTAGGCAGCGCTCTGGCACCTTTCGAACAAGACATCAGACACGAACAAACCCATACAACCATATGGGGGTGCTCGGTCAGACAGTCTCGAACAAACCACACAAACACGGTCTCGAACAAACCGATTTGGTTTTGTCTGGCGTGTTCGATTCACACCCTGCTATATGAACCTTGGCTGTCAAATTCGCAAATCGGGGCAAACATAATGAAGAAGAAGAAGAAGTTTTGGAGCTTTGTTTACATTCGTGTGGTGTATGTTTCTGTTGGTACTGTTGGTTGATTCTGTTGAATAAAACACATTTGAATTTAAAATAGGTAAGTTCTTGTTATCATCTATATTAAGAGAAAATCGACAGTTGCTTCGCTGCCTACAAAAAACACATAATTTGAAAAATAGTGAATTATAGTGATAGTGTTTTTAAATACGAAGTAAAGATGTGGTAAAGAGGAAAGCCATTTGCTGTTTCAAAATTACAGGATGGTGATAGACTGTGCCAGTGATGCATAATATATAAATATCATATGCTAGAAATAGTGCGGTATGTAAGATTTTTCAATATTTTGAGCGCTATGTCTTTGCACCCCAAAAGTATTTTTTTAATTGGCCTGTATTATGTTAATTGTTATGTTTATGTTCATTTCAAATTCGTCGGTCTCAAGTGGTCTACACGAACTAATTATTATACATACAACTAAATGCATACAATACTACACAAACATACAAACATTAAAACAAACGGAAACGAAGGCGCTCTTTATAAACCGACGCCGACAAATCGTTTGAGTCCATTATACCATATTATATGTATTACCGTCAATCAATGTTATATGTTTTACAAGCATGCGAAGCACGTCGTTTACCTTTTATAACGAATTGCCAAAAGTATGAAGAACAGTATTAAATTAAACTAATTCTTTTGTTTTAGAAATGGAGCAGATCAATATTGAGCAATTGATTTTAGAAGTGCACGAGCGGGAGCCGTTATGGAACCCCAAACATGCGGGTTACAAAAACACTCTCGTGCAAAAGCGTTTGTGGAGCGAAGTGGGAGATGTTTGTGGAATCGAAGGTAACTATACTTATCGTTAATATTTCATCAAAGTGCGTTTCTTGCATTAGAATTAGAAACGGTACGGTCATTGACTACACGAGTCGCCATTAGTACTAGATATTTTGTATGGATTAGGAACGGCACCAACGCGGTGGGCCACGCGGGAACACCCGTTTTGCGGGCAAACGAGCGACCTGCCGGTGGATCGGTTTACGCTATCTTGCCATCAAAGTGTGTGGAAGTCGTAATGGGTTAATGCAATTATTGCTATCATGCACTTCTTAGCGGGGCTCGGTGGGGTTGCTGGGATGCCGTTTCTTTCTCGGGTGTGATTTTTCGTTCCGTGCCAAAGGTTCGGCTACTTGCTGCGCCCGGGTGCATCCGGGCGTACCGCTCCGGCAAATGGACAGTGAGCAAGTTTACGAGTCAGTTTGGGTCATGTCAGTGAAGTAATTTGCAATTTAAAGCCTGCTTATTTCATTGTTATACGAATGGAAAATGTTAAAAAATGTGCCTTAAAATTTTATAATATAAAAATTCATTGTAAATAACAATGCAATACCGAAGCAAAACACAAGCAATAAAGCTTGATTGAAAGTTACTACAAATCTAGTCCTCTCAAGATCGTTAAGGGTTAACCAGATGACACTAAGCTACTTTTCTGTTTACTATCACACAAATGTGACATCTACAGTTTGATCTGTCAGATGGAATACGTATACTAGATGCAATAGATAAATGGTCGCATGGATGACAAAAAATAATTTGAAATAATTTGAAATAATGAGTTTCAAACATAAAACTAGATAAACAACAAAATCTTCAAAAAGGCTGCATCAAACCCCGTCGTATCTAAATCGAACGATTTCAATCAGGTTTGAGAAGAACGTTGAAGTTATTGTTAAGTTAATTTAAAATTAAAACCAATGCAAGAAACAGCAAAAGCAGTGCCTTGTTGAAATCGACAAATTGAGACTAAACCTTCAATACAAGATCATTGTTATGTTTTCGTAGCGAAAAAATATGTCGTCTGATTTATTATATAAATGTGTTTTTATTTGTTTGAACAGCTTATTTGCATTCAATGAAAAAGGAACTTATAATCAGTAAACAATGGTGATGAAGTTTGGAATATCAAAGCAATCCATTCTAGTTATGTAGTCGCATGGATGACAAACTTCAAATCTTATTTTTATGTAATTTAGTTACTTTATTTTTCAAAATAAGTTCATTTTCAGAAATTACACCCGAAAAAAGTGCTCCAAACTGCACGCGCTTTGTGCAGCCCAGCACCGTTTCGTAAGCGATGGATAAAACGCGTTCCGGAATCTACTTTGAACTCGAGCGAACTTCAGCAAGTGCAATCCGGCGAGAGTTTTGCCGCTGCTGGAACTTCTGCTCTCTGTCTTAATTTTCGTGTTCCCTCACTTCACTCACCCTTTGCTGCGTTCTCTTTTGTTCGTTCGCGTTTCCCCCACCCGGTCGGCTTCCGCCGCTCCTTCGTACGCTCGCCTTCACTCACTGTGAGCGGGAAAAGGGCTGATCTCAATTACGGCACGCTACTTTCGCCTGGTTGCACCCTTGGAACCTCGTGACCCAGGCGGAAACCAAGGCGACTATGGGAACGGCATTATGTGGCCTTCGTCTTGTTGAGACCACAAACTCGAAGCGCACACACACGCACACACATACAACGAACACGCACGAGCAAGCACACTCAAGCTAAACCAGTCCCCGGCGAGAGCGGAAGCTCGTCCAGGCGTGGCACTATCACTTTTAATGGTCCATGTAAAACGAATTGCACTTCTGTCCCGAGGGAACCCAGCGCAGTGGCGAACTGATGCGGATGGGGCAGAAGTTGCGACCACAGGAAGGAATTTTCGGTGATCGAATGTTAAACGAATTTGCCCGCGCAAGTTTGAGCGCTCCCATTGGATGTCGGTGGGCTAAGTTTCTGCGTTGAGCGTTGAGTAGCGAGCGATCGGCTGGTGTATCGGTCTATACGCAGTAGAAATTTCTTACAATAGCAATAAATAAGATTATTTAAAGTGCTTCTACACTAACGGTCGATTGGATCCAATACTACTAAAAGTCATATCTGATGTTGATTCACACCTAGAAGATTACCAATCCAAAAATTCGTAAATGCTTCTGGGATGTTTCTGGGATGTACTAATATGCCGGTGTATGGAACATAGCCTCCAAAAAATGATACAAATTGATTTTAATGTTTTTATTATTGTTTGTAAAAACGAGGAAACGCATGGTCATAGACTAAATGGACTATAAAACATAAAAGATTTTTCTACAACATGAGACATATGAAGAAGCCTCCATGTCGATTGCTGTAGCTCTAGATATAAGTATTAAAAGTGTTAATTAGCACTTCTAATGGCCATTACTGTTGTATGGGACAAAAAAGAAGAATAAAAAATAGAAGGTGTTTAAATCTAATTACACTCGAGAAAATTCACTCAGTTACATTACCTTTTCAAGGTACATAACCTAACTTATAAAAAACACAATCGTTATCAGTCAAAACACAGCAATACGCTTCTAATTTAGATTGCTGCTTTAATTACACCTGCCACCGTAATCGGTTGGCTTTAAAAACTATCAACACTGGAAACAAAAACAGGATGCAGCCGTACGGCTCCTGCGCTGCTGCCATATTCCACGATTCGCACTCTCAAGAACAAGAACAACCAACATCAACAAAACATGATAAGAAACCCGGGGACGTCCGGGCACGCCGCACGCGAACGCGCGCGCGCGCGCGCGCGGAGGAAATCATTTTTGAGGTCACCCGCTTCCTTATGGTCCATTTATTTTATGTGCATATTTTATGCTCCACCGATGGAGCCGGAGCCGTCGCCCCCGGCCACATCCGTCGTCCGTATGCACCTTCTTTTTGGTTTCCTGTCCAGCACCGTGCCAACGCAGCGCAGCGTGTTGCGAACAAAGTGCAATAATTTCGTCGAAATGAAACACGTGCTCAAACAACGACTACAACAACAATGACCCACCTCCCTCGGCAGCTTCCGGGCGCCCTTTTCGGTGTGAAAACCCGGAAAACGAAAGGGGAAACGTGGCCGCACGAACGCTACATAAAACAATGGCTACATCATGCTTCCGATGGTGTGTGTGTTTGGTCCGAATCCGAGACGGAAGTTGCGGGCGCACGAGGGGAAGGAAGCGGTGTATGGAGAAAGCAATGCAAACAATAAACGCAAGCAACACAAAACACCCCCGGACAGTGGGCACTTATTGTGAGTGAGCCGAAAAAAGGCTCCAAAGTCCTGGGATAAAAACAAACAGCCCGGACTTGTAAATATCCACTGCAGGGCTGCATCAACGAGCTGCTTCGGGACGAGATAGAGAGTGAGAGAGGGAGAGAGCGAGAGCGAACGGGGAGAGTGTGTTGCTATTTAAATAGTGAGATTGTTGAATGCAACGGCGGTGGGCCGACGGGTGGCCACCGGGAAATGGGGCTGGGACACGTCGTCCGAAGTCGAAACCGTCGCCATTACCATTATAAGAAGTGTGTCCACGCTCTTGTAATGCCGGCCGACATGACTAGCAACACATTGGGCAACATGAATCGCTTTTTGCCGCACGCGATAAGCGATAAACAACGCGTGTGCTTATCGTCACGTTTCGATGGCCGCCGGTTGTGCTATTAACGACAGAACTGGTAAACGAAAGTTTTATCGTACCGATGCAAGTTCCTCCCTAGTGGTTTCTTGCCATTTGCGACTCGAAAGCATTTGGAATCAAATAATAACCCCGAGGGGTTTTTGTTCGGTCTGCAGAGCCATGAAAGATTTGATATTTTGTAAACGCGAGAGTGTTTAGATATTAGATATTTGAGTTAAATTAACAAAATTATCTGCAAGCATGTTAGCGATGAAGTTTGTGTAATGAACAGATCAACAAAAACCAAGAGGGAAAAGAACTTCAATGTATCTTGTCACGACACATCAACAGATTTGTACTTCGTAGAACCATACGCCGCCGAAGATGTTCTTCTATAAAGTATTCTTTTTTGTTTCTGTTTGTAACTGTACAAAAAGAAGACCCGAAGTGATGAAAGCAACAAAAAATCACAAAGTGAACTTCTTAGTATTCATATCTCGATCATGCAAATTTGCGATGACTTGACGTTTTCCCCATTTGTGTTCATTCAATGGACTTTGAGAGCTAAAACGCTTGTTTTTTTAGTTGCAATTAAAGACAAGTACTTTGCAGGGCTTTTTAAAACAATTTATTCCCATTGAAATAATTGCCCAAATTGGCAAACTCACACAATCTGGGAACGCACGGGAGTTCATTCGTTCGAGAGCTTGGGAGTTCATTTTCACTCATCTCACCCATGAACATTTCTCGTGGAAGTTTGCCGCTCTGTACAAATAACAGAATTCATACTTAACGCGACTTACAAAATTAACTGCTCTGCCACGACTTTTTCAAAGCGATCGAGATTTCGGATTTCACCGAACATCGATTGCATAGAGCAATCGGCACATTCGTACGCGTGTTCTAAAGATGAACGTAATGTGAGAACAACAAGCTAAAATGAACTCTAAATGAACGCCACGACGTACGATCCGGGGGCGTACGAGTTTGTCTAATCGACTGGTCATGTAAACAGTTTAGCGTGTCATTAAAAATGAGTGAGAATGAGTGGAAAATGAACTCCAAATGAATTTAAGTGCATTCCTTCTATAGAAAATAGCAGTAGTTGGACTTTTGTACTTCAATGTTAACATGCATTACAGCACCATGGTACAAAATAAGTCGAGTTGGCCATTAACGATGCGCTGTAGATTATGAAAGAGTGATTTAAATATTCAAATCCTTTCTTGCCCTGAATGCAGAACGGTACGACCAGATATTTAAAAATTAATTTAACAATACTTATGCCTAGCGAATCTATAAACGAGATTTTTTACGGTAGATATTGGTTCCCATCTGAAATAAAATGCATTTCGTACAACCCAACCTTGTCAACACTGTGGCCTACCCCCCGAAGAGTTTGCTAATCTTTGCAGCATCATGAACCTGCACGACATTTATGCAAATTCAAATGCGCCATCAATGCATTTCTTCCAAACCTCAAGCTCCCCGAGGCACATAGGCGTTCAATGCACGTTTGAAACGATCGGTTTTACGGGATTTTCGATTACGAAAGCCTCGATCGGACACAACGTTCCGAATCCAGTCCGCCGTCTACCGACTGGGCGTTTTGGTGCCACCCAAACAAGTTTGCGCTGGTGCACGCTCGGTCTGTTTTCAACCGAATTCAAGGCAAAGGCAAAGTGTAGTGTGGAGTACGCAGCGTAGGAAAAAACCCATTCCCCAATGTGTAAGGTTATACCCCGCACAAAAGTCTATTAAGATGAGCAGTTGATAAACGTACGCGTTCCCATACATCATCTCGTCGCTGGGCGATGAGTTTGCACGAGTGAGGGTGACAGGGGGAAAGGTGGCAAAGCACGGTGGCCTTGAGGGGAAGAGGGAGAAGAAGACTGTACAGTTTCAGGGATGTTTCGACATGCGATGGCTCTTTAGACTCGGAAAGCCCGGGCACGGTGCTGAGTTGTGGGAGAGATAAGCGTAGGATTATTCACACTGGATTTTCACTTTAACTCGTACGCCTTTTTTATTTCCCTTTTCCACGTTGTACACACACACACTATCACACACCGAGCCACCCAAGGTAAGGAAGAGCTGGTTTAGAAAAGTTTATTTCAAGATCCTTGCCGCGTCTGTTGCGTTACGGGAGATAGTTACGGGGCGTCTTTAAAGAAGTGCTTTGGAAGTGTATGTGTGTGTGTGTGGGAGGGGGATTTCTTCCCCCCCCCCTCTTCCCCACCAACCATCACAAGGACATCTCGGCTGGGAAATATGGTTTCCGGTTAGATTTATTGAGGTTATGTAAATATTGATCATGGCAGCGTATGGTTTGCTGGTGGCTTATATGGCGCGCACCCTCCACGTGGCCAGGGAGAAAAGTTTAAACCCGTACTCCAGCCTGTCGGCCTGCCGTTCTAGCAGCTCTTTAAACGAAATGATAAATGACGTAACGCCGATGAGCGTTAGGATGTGCGATTTTATGGTAATGCTGAGCGCGTAATGCGTTTTTGATTCATGTACAATTTTTGTTTTGTTTTCTGGAAGCTTGGCTTCAGCGTTATTGCTTTTAAACGTAGCGTGAGCTGTGCTTGTGACAAATAAATCAGAAACGAGTTAATTTGAGGCAAGATGCTAGATAATGATGCTGTGATAATCAGCAAAACGTGTTTATTAATTTTCTTTCGTCTTGCTTCATAACACGAATGCTCATTAAAGTGGAATTTAGGTGGAATTGTCGGTTCATTCAGCAGTGAAAGAAAACGTGCAAACGCCATGAACGTGCATGGGAAAGCGAACAGTATGAGCTGTAACTCAGAATCTGTCACAATCCAAGATTAAACGCTTGTAAAATTTGTTACTAGTTACTAACTATTTCGCAGGCTCTAGTTCATAATGCAAAATGAACTAGATGCATGAACTTATTATGTATGCCACCTCGTTCTCGACTTTACCCAACCATTTTAATATTGCCTTTCTTTAACTCCGTCATAATAATCCTCAATGCATCACATCGATACAAACACGAGTTATTAATAATAACATAAACTAAAAAAAGAGATAAATGTTTTTAACGTACAGAAATTTTTCCTTTTTTTTAATTCTTTAAAAATAACTATACTAAACATGATAAACATCTCCAAGCAAGTATGATCTCGATTACATTTAAAATTCCCACCACGAAACTTTATAAATCTTTCTCCGGTGTACAGTCGTTCAAAAGCTAATATTAAAGAGTAATGAGTGCCAAGTTAACACCAGCTGACAGCGGCGGCGAACGGATGGCCCAAATGAATGAAAAATGGTCGAAATGAACTTAAAATGAATCAGGGCGTGCATACTCGGACTCATCTAGATTTAGCTGAAAATTTTTGGGTAATAACAGATCTTCATCTATAATATGTTCTAAAAACGAGAGAAAATAAGTGAAAATGAACTCCAAAACTTACGTTCCTATATCGTGCGAGTCTGGATGCTGCAGAAAGTTATGAATGCTTTTGATCTTATAATTAAAAGCCAGTAAAATAACAAAATTTGTGGAAAAAAATCGATATAGATATATTTTCCATAATAACAATTAATAGTTATGAAAAATTCGACGAAATTATAAAGATTAGCAAAAAAGACATATAAATTTGCATTGGACAAATAAAGCACGTAACAGAACACAATCATCGAGCAAATTCAATAACGATTCGATTGCCGCCAACTTCCTACTGCGTTGAAGACAGTGCGCAGTCAAGAACGCGCTTATCGCCTTGGCAGTTTCTAGATTACAACTTTTATTTATTATTTCCCTCCAGTGCCGATCCCACTCTCGCGAACTTCTCCACAATAAAACATAGCGATACTAACGCACCGAATACCAAGCGGCCGTCAAAGCAACTGCGTCCCTTTCGGAACATTATTGCCATCCGGCCACGCGGAAGCGCACCACGAAGCAACGCGCCAGCGAAAGGACACCGAGCACTATCAACACCACCATTACCGATAGCCGGACCGTTCGTTACCAGCCCGATTATGGCCCCGGCACGGAAGGAAGCGTGAAGCGTGTGCCCTTTCGTTTGTGTTTCTTGCTGCACTTCTTGCAACATTTTCTTAATTTTAATGCTTCGCGCGTTTCGTGCCCCACACGCGGTTGCACTTTCTTCTGTTTTATAGCATCGCGTTTGTGTTGTTTGTTTTTTTTTCTTCTTCTTTCGTGTGCTTTGCCCCATCTCCACGAACGCCTCAAGCTGCACTTTTGATCCGTTGTAAGGAACCCCCAGACCGGTCCAGAAGACAGTGGAGCTCGTGTCTTCATCTACATGTAATTGAATTTTAAAAGTGCAGAAAATAATTGAAAACTTTTCCACCCCGCCAGGCAGAGGGCGGGTTTCTTCGCAGAAAGAGGAAAAAACGTAAATTCTCGAGTCGAACGGAATGCAAAAGCTCATCCGGGATGCGTTCCCTTTACCGGGTGTGTGTGTCAACATTACCGGGCGCAACGAAAGCGTCCCGAGTCCCATTTGTCCCATTCCACCCGACACCGGCAACAAAGTTTCGTGATGTTTCGTTTTGTGCCCCATTTCTCCCGGCAGGCCCACCCAGACCCCGGAAGTGTTTTCGAGCGAAGAAAAGAGATTAAGTCTCATTTTACTTACGCTGACAGTACCGTCGCCGGCTATTTCACACCGCTGCCCGCATTGCAACCCGAAAAACTCGTCCCTGTGCCGGAGTTTTGGGAGTGTTATTAAAAACTACCGCTCGCCGGGGTGGGTGACTTATTCGCCCAGGGTGAAATGGTTTGTTTTCTCTGCTGGAACGGGGACCTGGGAGGTGATGGAGCAAATCGCCCCAAATGACTGCAATTAGTGCTTCGAAGATTATCAAACTCCTGACAGGAAAGCTATTGCATCGAGTGGGGGCAGCAGTAGAGATGAAGATTTTGTTTACACAATTTGGTTGCGATAGAGTGAAGCTGTCCACTAATAACTCTTTAATGGAGTTCCCGGTTTGCAATCGTTTTTGGAAGGTCTAGACAATGGGGGGAATGGGATATAGTATATATTTTATTTCAAAGAATTCTTACTGTATAACATAAACGCATTTGTTAAATTGCAACTATCAAAATTATTTGTGAACTCCTTCCAAGATCATGAAACGTACATTCCGAAGATCAATGTCTCTCATTTGAACTCATATTCATTCATTACTAGAACTCTTTACGAATGAACATCTCTCGCAGCGTACGTCCCTGGGATCGTTCGAGTTTGAAGATTTGTCCAAATCATTATATCCTTCGTCGATCTTAGGTCGCACGAGCAAGTGGTCCTTCGATTTTCATTTATTCTCATTGTGGATCATGGATCGAAACACTCTTCCTGATCTCATTCATTTTTAGTCGAAAGTGAAAAACAACAACAGAACATTTTGTCAAAACAATATTAAGTAACTAAAACATATTAGTTCAAGCAGTTTTTTAGAGCGCACCACGAAGCAACGCGCCAGCGAAAGGACACCGAGCACTATCAACACCACCATTACCGATAGCCGGACCGTTCGTTATCAGCCCGATTATGGCCCCGGCACGGAAGGAAGCGCCGTGTGCCCTTTCGTTTGTGTTTCTTGCTGCACTTCTTGCAACTTTTTCTTAATTTTAATGCTTCGCGCGTTTCGTGCCGCACACGCGGTTGCACTTTCTTCTGTTTTATAGCATCGCGTTTGTGTTGTTTGTTTTTTTCTTCTTCTTTCGTGTGCTTTGCCCCATCTCCACGAACGCCTCAAGCTGCACTTTTGATCCGTTGTAAGGAACCCCTTGGCTACATTCGTCCCGGGCGTCAAAGCGATAGATTCGTTTAGCGAGCCGGGCGGAACGGCGTGAGAAAAAAAGTTCTTCGGAGCGCCTTAAGAAACCTACGGCAGCAGCCGTGAAAAAAAAGAAGTCCGCCCGCTACAGCCTTCCATTTCGAAGCACACACACACATACACCGAGCAGAGGAGTTTGTGTGCACTTCAGCACTTTAGCCAACGCAACCAGGTCCTTGAATGTTCCCTTCGAAGGACAGCAGACAAACAAATGTGTCCGCCCAGCCCAGCGTGGCGCCAGCCCGTGATATGAGAATATATGAATGTCAAATATATCATATATGAAAATATGAAAGATATACGAAAAATATGGAATCAGTTGTTTCTCAAATGGGGGAAAGAAATTGCAGAAATTGCATACATAGACCTAGTCGTTGTGTCAACGAAGGAACGAAGTTCTTTAAGGGAGTTTCCAATGACAAAGTAATGAACACAGATGAATCTACATGAACGCAGTAACGCCTGGCGAAAGAGATGAATAACTTCACTCCCTTTATTTATAACTCATCATAACTTATGTGTTGGTATCACTCAGTTGTGATGAAATCGAACGTTGGTGCGCTTATCAAGGGTGGGATGCATTGCCTTAACTTCATTGTTGCAAAAGCCACCCAAACTGTTACATGCGGAACAGTTCATCAGTGCAGATGCTTCAAAAACTATCCACAACTAACCAGCTCAACTTCTTGCACATTGATCAAACAATGGCACATTTGTACTGGCGGTTTTATCTACGAGATTGCATCTCTGTA
>KZ069478.1:0-10348 GCA_002091845.1 Anopheles cracens
TCTGTGTGTGCGAGTTTTGTGTTGCGCGAAAGTTTCAAATTAAATTAACAACAAAAAAGTGTACAACCGAAACGGAAACGGAAACGGTGTGCAGTGATCCGGTGGAGTTTTGTGAAAGATTTGCCCCTCGGAATTCTCGGCGTTCGTGTTCTGTGTTCTGTGTGGATGTGTGAATCCGTGCCCTGCTCGAATTGATACTGTTGGAAGAATTTTCTCCAAAGTCTGCTTTCGTTCAGTGCTCGGTGTGTTCGCGGTGAACGGAAAGGATATTCCTTAGGCAAGTTTGGTGCGCTTGGTGCAGCGGAAGGAAGGCGATTGTAAAGAAAATCTTTCGGTGATTGGAGTGTCCGCGAGAGAGTGTCCGATTCGGTTTCCAATTCTTTCCGTAGCGACGTATATTCTCGGAGCGATAATTCAAATGGTAAGAGAACTTTTTGCTATGCAATACATTTTGCTTACAATAATAGTCTTTTTTTATTATTATCGTTGTTTAAAAGTAAATTATTTGACAGTATTTGGTTTACCAAAGTAAACTGCAGATTTAACACATTATTGCCAATGCCCGTCCCGCCGCCGGCTAATAAAGATAAGCTGCACCGAAAACGAAACTGTTTCCCGGGGTGTGAGAGAGAGTGAGAGAAAAAAGTGTGAAATTATTTACCGAACATCGAAAAGTAATTACTCACACCTGAGCTTCGTGGTTTTTGTGGCTTTCGTTCGTGCGGAGGAGTCGATCGATGGAGAATGGAATCAGGTGCGTTTCGGTCCTGTCGGAAGGTTTCAGCACTCCAGGTGGTTGTGTCCGTGTTTTCCGAGTGTTTGCGGAAGTTTATCGGCTAGGTTTGAAGTGTTAAAACTGAATTCTAAGCATTGTTTCACCGTGTCTGGTCGTTAATTGTGAAGAATTATTGCTGTTTTGTGATTGAATGTGCTTGAAACGACAAAAATGTGCATCTGAAACATGAATAGATCAAATTTCCGGTACGGAACCCGAGCGACGTCCCAACTACGAAGCTGCCCGGTGGATGATTAGTGACGAAAACCGATCGATCTTCGTACAAGCGGCTGCCGATGGCATCGTTCAAGTAACGAGCTTTCCGTCGCACGCCGAAAGTTTGTGGTATGAAGCGATGATTGAAGAAACTTCGATCCCAGCGGCAACGTCCACCAGCTGCTGCATCGACGGCAGCCGGTTAATTTGATGAGTTGAAATCGTCTCACGTTCAACCGTTTATGTGCACGTAAACGCCAGCCGTAGGAAGGTGGCGTTGGTGAAAAGTGGAATCGAATCGCGGGAAGAAACCGAACTCCTACGGTGTGAAAGTGCGCTTGTGTATCTGTGTGTGCGAGTTTTGTGTTGCGCGAAAGTTTCAAATTAAATTAACAACAAAAAAGTGTACAACCGAAACGGAAACGGTCCAAGCATCATCGTCGGAACCGGGAAGCAGCTCACGCCGGGCACTTTTCGGGGGTCGTGCGGGCTAGTTTGTTGCTGACGTTTGCCACGGGAGTGTGTGCGCTCGGTTGCTCCGGTTGATCCGGCCCCGGGTTGCTTTTAACTTCGGAATCGACCCTGTCGGCCAGTCCTGGGCCAGCTGTTGGCGGTTAGTTCCTGTGAGGTGTCCTGGTGTTTTCCGTGCGTGCTTGTGTGCGTTAGTGAGGCTGTGTGTGTGTGTACGTGAGTGGAGGAGCAAGGTCTCAAATCTAGGAAATAAATATAGATGAAATTGAAACAAAAATCGATTACGCTCGATTATTAAGCTGTGATTTTCTAACAATTACTCAAAAATGTCCACGATCGCGCCCTGAGCAGAGGTGGCCGCATTAGCATCGAGCATTGGTTTCAGAACGTGATTAAGTGATTCGTGGCACCCGGTGCCCGTCCCGCCGCCGGCTAATAAAGATAAGCTGCACCGAAAACGAAACTGTTTCCCGGGGTGTGAGAGAGAGTGAGAGAAAAAAGTGTGAAATTATTTACCGAACATCGAAAAGTAATTACTCACACCTGAGCTTCGTGGTTTTTGTGGCTTTCGTTCGTGCGGAGGAGTCGATCGATGGAGAATGGAATCAGGTGCGTTTCGGTCCTGTCGGAAGGTTTCAGCACTCCAGGTGGTTGTGTCCGTGTTTTCCGAGTGTTTGCGGAAGTTTATCGGCTAGGTTTGAAGTGTTAAAACTGAATTCTAAGCATTGTTTCACCGTGTCTGGTCGTTAATTGTGAAGAATTATTGCTGTTTTGTGATTGAATGTGCTTGAAACGACAAAAATGTGCATCTGAAACATGAATAGATCAAATTTCCGGTACGGAACCCGAGCGACGTCCCAACTACGAAGCTGCCCGGTGGATGATTAGTGACGAAAACCGATCGATCTTCGTACAAGCGGCTGCCGATGGCACCGCTCAAGTAACGAGCTTTCCGTCGCACGCCGAAAGTTTGTGGTATGAAGCGATGATTGAAGAAACTTCGATCCCAGCGGCAACGTCCACCAGCTGCTGCATCGACGGCAGCCGGTTAATTTGATGAGTTGAAATCGTCTCACGTTCAACCGTTTATGTGCACGTAAACGCCAGCCGTAGGAAGGTGGCGTTGGTGAAAAGTGGAATCGAATCGCGGGAAGAAACCGAACTCCTACGGTGTGAAAGTGCGCTTGTGTATCTGTGTGTGCGAGTTTTGTGTTGCGCGAAAGTTTCAAATTAAATTAACAACAAAAAAGTGTACAACCGAAACGGAAACGGTGTGCAGTGATCCGCAGGAGTTTTGTGAAAGATTTGCCCCTCGGAATTCTCGGCGTTCGTGTTCTGTGTTCTGTGTGGATGTGTGAATCCGTGCCCTGCTCGAACTTTCCTTGCTTTCTTTCTGCTCCGCTCGATAGTAATCATCGGAGCCACACGTGGGAATTTCGACTCACCTTGCCCCGTTCGAGCGGTTGGGGTGGAAAAATGGCTTGTAGTTTCGGGGCTGCTCGTGTATTTATCGTGTAATGGAATCAATTTTCCATTTTGTCAAGCTGTTTTCGCGTTGCTCTCTTGCCTTTCCCGATCGGGGGGAACAGACGGGCAGCGAGCGAACAAAACACGGGCCAAACATCTCCTTCACAAGTTATTAAAGCACCAGACACGTTTCCTCACCCAGCCTAGGTGGGCCCTGGTCGGCTCCACAACAGCGCATTTCCAGCGCAGGGGATTCCGGTGGACGCTTATCTGTCAGATCCGTTCCGGGACAGTAGACAAGAAAATGGGATGCCGGCCGGAGAGAAAATCAATTGCCGCTCGTTCCTGAAGACGCTGGAGCGAATAGTAGAGCCGAAACCACAACCAGATGAAAAAAGTTCCAGCAGGGACCGAAGGAATTATTTCGCATTTTTTGTGATTTATTACAAGACGTTTTTTTTGTCCGCCTCTTTCTATCGCTCCCCAAAAAAGAAAGGAGAACGAAAACTCAGGCAACCATTCCTTGCAAGGTATGAGTGCCCGGCAGCGTCAGCCTACGCAAGCTTTTCAATCGAACGGAAAACGTATCGCTTTTTGAAAGGTGCTTAGTTGGTCGCTTGCGGTGTGTGCTGGCCTTTTCGCTTGGTGGGGCTTTTTTCTTCCATTTTTCCCCCACCCTAAGCTACTCTACCGACGAACGAAGTGCTTTTCTTCACCTCAGCTGGAGTGTGCGCTTCTAGAGCTTGAAAATCCTCTTACCGGCGCGTGGTGCTGCTTTAACCAGCGGTACAGCGGGCTAGCTCGTCGCATTCCCTTGCTGGCCGGGGCGACCTACATCACGCCAGGCAAGGGACATGCCATTCCGTGGTGTCCCGCACACATACACACTAAACGAGGGCGGGACAACCCGGGTGCCAGGGTCAGGTCAGCGTCAGGGCCCTCATGCGGTTTATCTCGGCTGCAGTCAGCAGAAAACGCCCGGTCCAAGGCTCGGGCTCAGGGCTCCAGGGCAGAGGAACGTGCTTTCGAGGGTTTCCAAAAATGCGTCCCTTATCCCAGGATGGAACCGGGCATGGTGGGGGATGGGGGATCGCGTCCGTTAATTAATTTAAATAAACACAACTCATCCTCAGCCAGCCGCTCGCACAGTGGGTTGCGTTTAGGACATTCGGTGCAGTAACGTTGAGCATGCTCTTGAGGGATATGATGTAAAAAATGTACTAAAAGGTGTTTTTCTGAGTTAAAAGTAACTTTTTAAGCACTAATTAAGATTTCATAACGTAAAGAAGACGTCTTGCAGGAGCAATTTAGCAAAATGACCAATAATGCATCATTTATACAGAAAATTGCATACATTTTGGCGAAGTCACTTTTTTCGGCAAGTTTTTCCCTATTGGAAAATAGTTATACCTTTTTCGCCATTTTAAGAAGTGATGGCTTAAATAACCTTCTATCTGATTGCATACTTTTAGGCGCTAATTGATTTGATAATCCCCTCAAGCCGAGTAAGGACCTATGCATAACTACGTAGGTCGTTATGTCAAAGCAAAAAAGGCGCTAATTGATTTGATAATCCCCTCAAGCCGAGTAAGGACCTATGCATAACTACGTAGGTCGTTATGTCAAAGCAAAATCCCCTTAAAGTATGCAAACTAAATTTAAAAAAAAGTATACCATCTTTTGCTCAGCATAACCATTCTGCTTTATTGCCGGACATTTTCCCACCGTGCATCAAGATGTAAACTATTTCACCCGTTCGTGGTTCATTGTTGGTCCCAAAATTTTAATGAAAGACACCCGCGTGGGCTTTAAGCGTTTTAGTACCATGGTTTTTATCGATGTGTCAACAAAGGAAAAATTAAAGAAGGTGTATGCAAACGAGACCGAGGCACAGGAGGGTCTGTCGAAACCGCCTCTAACGCTTTCACACTCTCTGCCGGTATTTCGGTTAAACAATATCGATTAATTAACCTACCACTCTCTGTCCCTGCCCAGCTGAACCACCGTTTGGCACTGTCGGGTTTATTTTATTAGCTCACTCGTACACTCCGAAATCGGTCCAATGAATGGTTTAATCACCCAACCGAGCATGCGATCGAACGTACCGCACGCATTCCATCCGCTACGCCCCAAAAACGCGTACGTGACAGATCAAACAGAACGTGCTTTCCCCGGCGGACGTAAGTTATGCTCGTTTCCGGATCGCGTTTTGCGTGTTTTTTGTTTCCTCCATCGAGCTCGAGACCGAACAGAAGAAAAAAAAACACCAACAAGGGCGACAAATAGTTGACATACCATGCGTACACAAACTTGCAATATTTTACTGTCACACGCACCGTGAAACCGAACCAGAAGGACCAGAAACGCTGACTACGACGGTCGCCGGAGCGAGAACCAGGCGAGCGAGCGAGCTTTCGTGACATGTGTTCCGTGTGCTGGACCTTTTTTCTAACTGTGCTTCGTGCGCTTCCTCATCACCATTCCAGAGCGCCCTCGATATAGGAATTTGTGCGCCCGTAGCAAACATGCAAGACAAGCCCGACCGGGTCGGGATTTAGAATTCATAGCAAGGAGGGCGCGCTGCGTTCGGCTTGTGCGCCTGGAATGCTGCAAGCATTTTCCATTTATATTTTTTCTCCCCCCACGGCACGTCGGGCCTCTTAAGCGTTGACTTGTGCGAGCACTGGAACCTGCTGAGCCCGCCTAATCTGGCCGCTGCGTCAAATGCATTTCGCGCCGCCCCCGGTTCCGCTGAGCCGAGCTGAATTATGAATGCAACAGTGGCGCACTCATACCACCCGCTCGATGTGCGCACACGGCACGGTACGGGAGCTTTTCCCGCACGGCACGATGAGGGAGCAAAAAGGAACCGCCACTACAATGATTATGGTTATTGTCTATTCCGACGGGTGCAGCACGGAGCGTTGTTTTCTTTCCGCCGATGCGGAGCACCATATTTCTACGAAATGAAAGTTTTTGGCTGAGTAGCAGCATCCTTCCGTTCCGGCAACGGATGAACTTTTCTCTCTCGCAGAGTCGCCGCTTTTATGTATTGCAATAGCAAACATGGCTTGGGGGGGAGCTGTGGTGTACGAGGTTTTATTTCTCGCAAAACTTCTTCGTTTGACAAAAAAAATTACCCAGGAAGAGAAATAATACTTTCAATTTGTTATGTTAACGTTGGGCGCCATAGGGTAATAAATATAAATGTGCATTTTTGGTTTTAAGCAGCTTTTGGCGTTTTTGTTAGCAGCTGTTGAAGTCACTGTCTGAATCCGTATACTAGATTTTATACATTTTGAGAAGTGAATTCGTTTTTTCATCATATAAATTCATGTGTGCAATAATTCAATATGCATTGCATACTTTTAGGCGTATTTATGTTAAAGTAAAAGGTAATTTGAAATATTTGTATCATTTAAATTTTACTTACTACAATTAAAAACGCAAATTCAAGCTTTTTCAATGACGTATCAAAGCCATCAGAAACTTTTTGTGCCCAACAACTTTTGACTTATTTACAACATTTGCTATTATATTGCTGAAATGGTCAAACACAACCTAAACCAACAATATTTTGATATGTGATAGCAAAGCGTTTCGTCTCGCAGATTTCATAACATTAATAATATCATCTGGGCAAGGAATTAAAATTTAAACATTATGTGCTGATATACAGCCTCTTCTAGAGTGTACTGTAGTACATATTGCATACTTTCGGGCTGATTAATCAAATTCACGCCAACAGATAGGCAATCTGCATGAAAACTTACAAGTATCAATGTTTAAAAAACTTGATCTAAATTGAAAACTGAGAAACGAGCTTGGAATTGAATTTCTAACGAATAAAACATTTACTATCTTCGCCGCTTCCCTATGATAGTCTTTAAAAGATGATAAGGTCCACCTTTAACACCCTTTAAGCTTCCCCTTTTCAGACACCTTGCGCTGTCAATCTAAACCATTGGCAGCAACTTCACCATTCGACATCGAACCTCCTAATCAACCCTACATCACTCTATAATGTATCCATTGAAGCGTTATAATGAAGCGTTTGCATTACTGGTCCCCAGGGGTCGTTCGTCAATTTGGAATGCCCTGGTTCGGGTATGTGTGTGAGTAAGATAATTAGTACAAATGCGCAACCATCCACAACCGAAACTTACGCATCAGCTCTTGCGCTTGGGAGTTCGGACGTAGTGGGTTCCTACGATCGTGGAACAGGAGTATCTGTGGACCAGTCGCACAGCGCAACGCCCTCCCACCGAATCTTTCACTGCTACCTTTTCGGAAGTCTCGGAAGGATCAAGTGTCATTAGCTTGGGGTAGACCAATTAAGCCAGTTAACAAGCGAGCACTCTCGAAGCACCGGGCGCACCAGCATCGGTGCGGTGTATCATTCTAATGAGTAGCTGAAACGTTGGGGCAGGTCCGCCAGAAGCAGACCGGATCAAGCCTCAGCTTGTCACCTTGTTAGGCGGCTTGTTAGCAGGAGGATTTAACGAAACTAACTTTCGCCCGGAATTAACTCGATTGAGAAATATTCTTGCGGAACATAAAATTATACAGGACTCAACTCAGAGCTTCAACTCAGAGTTGCATGTAAAAAAAATCCCTTCAAAATATGAATGACAATTTAAAACTATTCTAAAATGTCGCTAAAAACCTAACCATGCGGCAACATCCAATGCAGGATGGAATGGGAAGTCCTTGAACGGCCAGACTGACATATTGGTCCGGTGTCTTGAGCCGACAATCGAGAGGGATATTCTCTGTGACGCTGCGCAAAGACGACGTGGCAAATCGCTGCACCAACCGACCGGAAGTAAGAGCCATCATCCCATGTCACTTCACGTGAAGTGACACATTGCTGTGCGGGGAAAGTGAAAGCATTGCTGGCAATCGTTGCGCGCTGCAGTGGAGGATAAATCGAACTGCTCAGTTGGAAAACGGAAGGCAGTTTCTGAAAAATTGCTCTTTACCCTCGCATGCGACATCGAGTGTAGCCGGTTAGGAGCCTTTTTGCTTGGGTTTGATTTATGGCGCGATTGAATGATAGGATATTCAACTTTTCCAGGACGTTATTTAAGTTTGCGAATTCTTGACGCTTGAAACAACTTCATTCTAAGCAGGTTTATTCCATTTTCAACCCTTCCACGAGCGCAAAACTTCTCCCGCTCCGTTGTGGTTCAGCGGAAGTTACTGAAAGGGAAAGATTTTGCGGTAACGCTCTTTTAACGATATCGAATAAATACGAATCGAAGCGAACTTTAATGAGATAAAGAGCTCCGCTTAACGATGGCGCTCGGACGATGACTTGAAGGATAGCGATGGACATGGCAGCCGAGATGGTCGTTAAAGCCACCGAAGCAACTCTCGCACACGCACGTACCGAAAACCAAAGACGCGGGCAGACTTTTCCCGCTTCGATCTCTATTGATATTCAGATATTCGTTCCGACGGTGGTCATTAGGCGGGCGCGAGCCGTCTCCTGCGTGCCTAATGAAGCGATAAATTGTTTTCTTCTTTCCACTACTTGTCGCCTTTCGCTGTCGTGAAAGATGCGCTTCTCCCCAAGTCCTCCTAATCGCCGTTTGTATTAAGTTGCGCTCGAACCATTACTTCTGAAGCAGGGTGCGGGATAAAACATGACATTACCATATCAGCTGCTGGCGTCGAGAGAAACACGCCACGAGACTGTCCGCATCGAGGGAGGAAGCATCAGGTTCTATTTTTCTAACGCTCTAGGAACGATTAATGGAACTACTCGCGCGGAAAAAGAACAGCAGTGGCAGCTTCTAGTTGTCGTTTAATGATATTGAAGGTGCTCATTAAATTTTGCGAGCTTAGCAAGGACAGGAACCGTAAGGGTGATGTTGTCTACCATACGGTTGTAAGACTGTTTCTGATGGATATTGGAAAACTTACACCCCATTAGATATTCGTTACTTTTTTATGATCAGATTGCCATCCCGCTCGGGTTGCGATAACAAGGACACGAGTGTCAGTTTCGTCGTTGCATCGTGCACAAGGTACACTGTGGTAGTGGTGATGGTTAAAATTCATTTGAAAAAAAACATTACAAACATATTTGTTTGTGGTTTAAGTCGAGAATGACTTTGCGCCTACAGGTATGCAATGCATTTTAATTTTTAACATATGTTTTTGTAACAGTTGTGATTTCTTATAAGTTATCAAGCAGAATAAGTTAAACTTGTTAAGCTTCAAAACATTCCAAAACTATAAAGTTTCATAGTCATAAATAAGTGCATACCTTTAGGCGCATCGACACCCTTGATATAATCTTGTACCAGGGAAAAGAAGAGCTATTCCAGTAAACGAAATACATTACAGCCGACATGCTTTATTACGACTAGGCATACAAAACCTAAACAATGCATTAGTGGAGCGTTTGTTGAGCGAGTTGCATACTTTTAGGCTGTTATAGCAACTTTGAGCCAAAAGTAGCTTCCAAACCGTCGCACCCATTGTGCGATGCGGTACTTTATCTGCTCAATAGTCATTCGATGTGTCCCATCTGGCTCAACCCGTACAGGCGGTGGAAATAAAGTAGTTGAAATTGTTTTCTCTAAGCATACATGCTACTCGCACTTTACACTCGGTTTTTTTCCTCGCTATCAAACTAAACGCCCCGAGCTGTTTCATGTTTCAGTTTCAAGCACTTTTTGTTTTTCGTTGCATGCTTTTGTGCACGAAGAGCTGTTGTTTAACTTTTCCTGCATTTCCCGTGCAATGCGCTTCACCTCTGGTCCGTTCCAGGAGAGCTCGCCGTGTTGCTGTTCACAGAACATGAAAGCATTGTGCTGAGGATGGGAGGAAAAAAACAAGGAAACGTTCGGCCGAAAGCTCCAGCAATCCTTTACTCTGGGCTTACAGAAAAGCTTACCGTGACGATTTGTCGTCCGTCGGTGTTGGGTTGTTTTTTTTCGCACGCGGCAGCCGGTGTAGTTGGCGTTGCGTTGGTCCTTGAAGTAATTGAAGCGGCAGACAGTGACGCGTGGGACACACTGTTGCCCACGCTCTCAAGGACACTCGGGCGGGAGGAAGCCGACTCGCATGTCTTTGTGATTGTGAATCAATCCTCTTATGTGTGAAATAATGTAAGCACAAGCGGAAGCACGTAGCCACTATTAAAACCTGCTTCTCGCACCAACACTTCCGCCAACGCGTTTTGTGTGTGTTGTGCTGACGTCATACGTAGCTGAACCGTCAAACAATAGGGCGAGACCGTTTACTCAGAGCGCACGGTTTAGCACACGGTTCTTTGATTTTCCTGTTGACTGATCTGCGACGAGTTTTCGCCGTCGCGGCGTGCCCGGCTGCACGAAACAGGCGAACCCAAAATTTCCAACGTCAACCATGCGATGGTAAAGGTCCTCGACGGCCTTTGAAATCAAA
>KZ069478.1:22811-34912 GCA_002091845.1 Anopheles cracens
TTGCAAACTTGGCATATATATGGTATACAGTGTTTAGAAGGGATAAGATTAAGGCACTGTTATGGTTAAGGCTCGATAAATATTAAACCTTATTTTATTCTGCTGTTATATACATGAACTTAAACCATCGAAAACATTTGCTGTTGATTGAAAGCAGGGAATAAAATGACAGTCTATTACTTGTATTTTTTAACGTAAGCCATATATATATATATATATAATTAATAAATGATTGCCATCAAAGAGATCACTATTTTTTCCAATTTAAATTCAAGTAGAGTGTAAACAATTAAATTAAACCGTGTTTTGCAAGCTACGAAGTCTTATCTACATACCAGCTAACTTCTTAATAAACTAACGCCTAAATGTATGCACTTTACTTTGTAAAAACACACTGTCAAATTCTGACGTTTTATACACGAGTTTGCACAACAGCAGGTATTGATTTTCTTAAGCATCTTAGTGAGTAAAATGCATAAAAGTTGTGATTTTCCAAACATCTATCCCTATCCTGTACTGTAAGCATCACTTTGAACTCTTTAGCGAGTTTAAATATATTTTTCGACCGTTCACAACCGACGGTTTATTTAACTGTATTGAGTTGAAATAGGTTATCTCTGAATCTTTTCCACTCTCACCGAACTCATAGTGCACGAAAAGCCATGATCACATGGAAAGGTTTTGGCGCTAAAACAACATCATAGCACACGTTTTAAATTCATAGCGCCAAGAATCGACCGCTTTGGGATCGGATTCATGATTCTCGGTTACGTGTTTTTTTTTTCATTCGTTGCCCCTTCATTTCCATCCCTGAGCCTGTCTGGCCGGATAACCACGGTGCTGTGGATTTCGGTTTAACAGCGTAGCCTCGGTATCAGTTTTATGGTGGCCAAGAAATACGATTTATTTTTATGTCAGTCATTTTTTTTCCTCCCTTCGCTCCTTTGTACGGTTAGTGTTGTGAGAGGTGAACAAAACAGATGCCTTCGCCTAGGTTGTAGAATGTTATCGACTCTGTTTGCTCCGCAGACCGGGGAAATAGGTTCAAAAGACAAATTTATATGACCTGTAGAATCTGAGCATTGTCTTGCAGGGAGCAAATGTTAACAAATTTTTGATCGCCTTTGAGAAACGCGCGCTAAAATGCAAGTACCCAATAATGTCACCCAACGCACAGGCAACGACTTATCAGCGACCTTACTTACAATGCATTATTAACGCCGGGATGATCACGGTTATCACATTGTTTCCTCCAAACAATGGCATGAAAGGATCGTTTCCATTCGATAAGCAGAAGGTTTTTTCATGCTTCCACTTCCTGGATGACAATTTCCATTCAACTCACAGCAAGAATCGACCGCCTTTGGGTCGGATTCATGATTCTTCGTTACGTGGTTTTTTTTTTTTCATTCGTTGCCCCTTCATTTCCATCCCTGAGCCTGTCTGGCCGGATAACCACGGTGCTGTGGATTTCGGTTTAACAGCGTAGCCTCGGTATCAGTTTTATGGTGGCCAAGAAATACGATTTATTTTTATGTCAGTCATTTTTTTTCCTCCCTTCGCTCCTTTGTACGGTTAGTGTTGTGAGAGGTGAACAAAACAGATGCCTTCGCCTAGGTTGTAGAATGTTATCGACTCTGTTTGCTCCGCAGACCGGGGAAATAGGTTCAAAAGACAAATTTATATGACCTGTAGAATCTGAGCATTGTCTTGCAGGGAGCAAATGTTAACAAATTTTTGATCGCCTTTGAGAAACGCGCGCTAAAATGCAAGTACCCAATAATGTCACCCAACGCACAGGCAACGACTTATCAGCGACCTTACTTACAATGCATTATTAACGCCGGGATGATCACGGTTATCACATTGTTTCCTCCAA
Source organism: Anopheles cracens (assembly GCA_002091845.1). Taxonomy (NCBI): domain Eukaryota; kingdom Metazoa; phylum Arthropoda; class Insecta; order Diptera; family Culicidae; genus Anopheles; species Anopheles cracens. The sequence goes on from KZ069478.1 coordinate 24,691, forward strand.
ACAATGGCATGAAAGGATCGTTTCCATTCGATAAGCAGAAGGTTTTTTCATGCTTCCACTTCCTGGATGACAATTTCCATTCAACGAAGTGCTTTCTCACAGAAAAATAAGCTCCATATCATCCCCGGTGTTTTCGGTGAATTACCACACAGAAAGAAGAAAGGACAGAAAACATTTTCCCCCAACACGTGTTATCGGTTCCCGCCCAAAAAAAAGCGTATACTTACTCAAACAACAATCAACCCTATCAACACATCTTATCCCGTTTTGACACAATTCCAACGCGTGCGCTCGTTCTTCTACCTTCTGAGGATGAAAAGAGCCGAAAACATATCGACCCCGTCCGACTGGATTCTATTACGTTAGGCCTCTGAAATTGAATCTAATCTTTCGTTCAGCTGTCACTCGTTGCGCTCGTTACGAGTTTTTCCTCAGGAAGCAAGAGAGAGAATTTGAAGAAATGCTCCCGAAGTCGAGCAAATCGGTGGAAAAAACAAGTTTGGAAACTTCTTTCTTCCACTGCTCACTTCTTCATTTTTTCGCAAAGGAATTTATGTTCGCCCACCCAACAGTAAGTCTATTCCACATTACATTCTCGCTCGGGTGGGCTTTTAGAGTGTAAAAGTTTGGTGGGAATTGCGGACAGCCGACAGAAACTTCCAGCCGGGAAGTTATTTGTGTTCTATTTTCGAGCCGAAATTTGATTCGCAACTGTCAGACCAGGTATTTGCGTTAAATTTATCGACGCCAGTCAATCGGAATGAGATTTTGCAGCGAATCAAATTTCGGCTGCTCGGATCATGTCACTGTAGAAATGTTGTTTTCGGTAACGCTAATTCACCGTGAGCATCTTGGGAGTGAAGCTGACAGGTGAAACAGTGAAGTGATCCACCTAGTCTAGGCACACAATATGCCGACGTTTATTGGAATTTTATTCATTTTTCGCTTCCATTTTCTCAAGCCCCAGCACGCCTGATTACCTTCGTGCAGCCGTGGCTCGAAATGAGATTTATTTAACACCGCACAAATCCAGCGCTTCCCTTTGTGCGGCTACCTTCGGTTCGGCCCTGTAAGTACCCGTGAAGAAATTAATCAAAATTAAACGCGAAATTTGACAACAAAATCGCTTCAATACAGCTGGCAGCGGCGGTATCGCGCGCCGTGCTGCTATTATCGGTGCTTTCCTTGTTCCAGGAAACGAACTGCTGGCGCTCAAACTGGAGGCCTTGAGCAGGATGTTAACAACAATCAACCCTATCAACACATCTTATCCCGTTTTGACACAATTCCAACGCGTGCGCTCGTTCTTCTACCTTCTGAGGATGAAAAGAGCCGAAAACATATCGACCCCGTCCGACTGGATTCTATTACGTTAGGCCTCTGAAATTGAATCTAATCTTTCGTTCAGCTGTCACTCGTTGCGCTCGTTACGAGTTTTTCCTCAGGAAGCAAGAGAGAGAATTTGAAGAAATGCTCCCGAAGTCGAGCAAATCGGTGGAAAAAACAAGTTTGGAAACTTCTTTCTTCCACTGCTCACTTCTTCATTTTTTCGCAAAGGAATTTATGTTCGCCCACCCAACAGTAAGTCTATTCCACATTACATTCTCGCTCGGGTGGGCTTTTAGAGTGTAAAAGTTTGGTGGGAATTGCGGACAGCCGACAGAAACTTCCAGCCGGGAAGTTATTTGTGTTCTATTTTCGAGCCGAAATTTGATTCGCAACTTACACGGGAATTTACGAAGCCAAATCTGTCAGACCAGGTATTTGCGTTAAATTTATCGACGCCAGTCAATCGGAATGAGATTTTGCAGCGAATCAAATTTCGGCTGCTCGGATCATGTCACTGTAGAAATGTTGTTTTCGGTAACGCTAATTCACCGTGAGCATCTTGGGAGTGAAGCTGACAGGTGAAACAGTGAAGTGATCCACCTAGTCTAGGCACACAATATGCCGACGTTTATTGGAATTTTATTCATTTTTCGCTTCCATTTTCTCAAGCCCCAGCACGCCTGATTACCTTCGTGCAGCCGTGGCTCGAAATGAGATTTATTTAACACCGCACAAATCCAGCGCTTCCCTTTGTGCGGCTACCTTCGGTTCGGCCCTGTAAGTACCCGTGAAGGAATTAATCAAAATTAAACGCGAAATTTGACAACAAAATCGCTTCAATACAGCTGGCAGCGGCGGTATCGCGCGCCGTGCTGCTATTATCGGTGCTTTCCTTGTTCCAGGAAACGAACTGCTGGCGCTCAAACTGGAGGCCTTGAGCAGGATGTTCATTGTTGCCGTGTGAAAGGCGCACTTCCGGTGGGTGCACATTCGAGCGTTGCTTTGTCCTTCGCCGTGACGATAATTTCTGGGAATTTTTTGCGCTACCTTTATCGTGCAATTTTCAGCGAAGCGATGCTTTAAATGGTTTTAAATCAGAAGCAACGAATAAATGTGCTTCGGTTTTATTGTTTCTTACGGTGTACACTTGCTTCAGTTCTGTCAATGAAATGTTTCGAAGTTTCGACTGGCGTTTTGATCAATAATCAATCGTTAGTGTTCATTCAAACCGTGGCACCGATCGGAACCAAAAGTCGGAAATAGCTACTCGCCGGCATACAATATAATTTCTTATAATTGAACTTTTTTTTCTTACGGTGTACACTTGCTTCAGTTCTGTCAATGAAATGTTTCGAAGTTTCGACTGGCGTTTTGATCAATAATCAATCGTTAGTGTTCATTCAAACCGTGGCACCGATCGGAACCAAAAGTCGGAAATAGCTACTCGCCGGCATACAATATAATTTCTTATAATTGAACTTTTTTTCCACCAAGCTCACTATCTCTGCTTTTGTAAATAAATTCAAAGAATTGTTCAATTTCAAAATAGCCCTCCGCCACATTACTTAAATTCGTTCGTACCGTCCGTTTCCATTTCCGTTTCGCAATAGCGCTCCGCAGTCGCAACGCCGACGGGACAGAATTATCAGCCGCCAATTTTGCCGACGGTTCGGCTTATTTTGAGGTTTTCGAGGAAAAATGCTCCGGTAGCAGCCCGGCGCACACCGTGGGAGGGGTTTTTTTCTATAGCCTTAATTAAAATAATGACACTCGCGAGCGCGCGACTCGATTGCTCAATGAGTTTAAGCCGCCCCGTGCGCCGAAAATACCTTTTTAATGACGTTAAATGAGTTTAAATTGATGAGACTTACGTCATGATGGGGAGCGGGCAATCGGGGTCTCTCCTTCGCTTAGCCTGAGCAATGATTACATTAAGCAAATAGAATGACATATTGAAGGATTTCAACGTAAAAATTTCCTCGTTTTCAAAAACTTTTCGAAATTATGCAGTTACTTCAAGCAAACCAGCAGTTGTGGGAAAAGTATGGAGTTCGTGTTAATATTTGCGAAATTTTAGATGTGTTTTAGCATTTACGTCGAGACCTAACCCTATTAGAGCCTTGTCTGAGCCTTATCGGAGGCTTATCGGAGCCTTTAATCGATTGTCGTCAGCATTGCATACTTTCCGGCTGAAATATCAAATTCTAGCTGAAGTATCTAACATAAACTAATAATAATATGTAGCAATTAAGGCATTTTTTATTTCCATTTTAAAACATTTTAAAAGTTTTAATTAAAAAATTCGTTCAGCTGTCACTCGTTGCGCTCGTTACGAGTTTTTCCTCAGGAAGCAAGAGAGAGAATTTGAAGAAATGCTCCCGAAGTCGAGCAAATCGGTGGAAAAAACAAGTTTGGAAACTTCTTTCTTCCACTGCTCACTTCTTCATTTTTTCGCAAAGGAATTTATGTTCGCCCACCCAACAGTAAGTCTATTCCACATTACATTCTCGCTCGGGTGGGCTTTTAGAGTGTAAAAGTTTGGTGGGAATTGCGGACAGCCGACAGAAACTTCCAGCCGGGAAGTTATTTGTGTTCTATTTTCGAGCCGAAATTTGATTCGCAACTTACACGGGAATTTACGAAGCCAAATCTGTCAGACCAGGTATTTGCGTTAAATTTATCGACGCCAGTCAATCGGAATGAGATTTTGCAGCGAATCAAATTTCGGCTGCTCGGATCATGTCACTGTAGAAATGTTGTTTTCGGTAACGCTAATTCACCGTGAGCATCTTGGGAGTGAAGCTGACAGGTGAAACAGTGAAGTGATCCACCTAGTCTAGGCACACAATATGCCGACGTTTATTGGAATTTTATTCATTTTTCGCTTCCATTTTCTCAAGCCCCAGCACGCCTGATTACCTTCGTGCAGCCGTGGCTCGAAATGAGATTTATTTAACACCGCACAAATCCAGCGCTTCCCTTTGTGCGGCTACCTTCGGTTCGGCCCTGTAAGTACCCGTGAAGAAATTAATCAAAATTAAACGCGAAATTTGACAACAAAATCGCTTCAATACAGCTGGCAGCGGCGGTATCGCGCGCCGTGCTGCTATTATCGGTGCTTTCCTTGTTCCAGGAAACGAACTGCTGGCGCTCAAACTGGAGGCCTTGAGCAGGATGTTCATTGTTGCCGTGTGAAAGGCGCACTTCCGGTGGGTGCACATTCGAGCGTTGCTTTGTCCTTCGCCGTGACGATAATTTCTGGGAATTTTTTGCGCTACCTTTATCGTGCAATTTTCAGCGAAGCGATGCTTTAAATGGTTTTAAATCAGAAGCAACGAATAAATGTGCTTCGGTTTTATTGTTTCTTACGGTGTACACTTGCTTCAGTTCTGTCAATGAAATGTTTCGAAGTTTCGACTGGCGTTTTGATCAATAATCAATCGTTAGTGTTCATTCAAACCGTGGCACCGATCGGAACCAAAAGTCGGAAATAGCTACTCGCCGGCATACAATAATTTCTTATAATTGAACTTTTTTTTTCCACCAAGCTCACTATCTCTGCTTTTGTAAATAAATTCAAAGAATTGTTCAATTTCAAAATAGCCCTCCGCCACATTACTTAAATTCGTTCGTACCGTCCGTTTCCATTTCCGTTTCGCAATAGCGCTCCGCAGTCGCAACGCCGACGGGACAGAATTATCAGCCGCCAATTTTGCCGACGGTTCGGCTTATTTTGAGGTTTTCGAGGAAAAATGCTCCGGTAGCAGCCCGGCGCACACCGTGGGAGGGGTTTTTTTCTATAGCCTTAATTAAAATAATGACACTCGCGAGCGCGCGACTCGATTGCTCAATGAGTTTAAGCCGCCCCGTGCGCCGAAAATACCTTTTTAATGACGTTAAATGAGTTTAAATTGATGAGACTTACGTCATGATGGGGAGCGGGCAATCGGGGTCTCTCCTTCGCTTAGCCTGAGCAATGATTACATTAAGCAAATAGAATGACATATTGAAGGATTTCAACGTAAAAATTTCCTCGTTTTCAATAACTTTTCGAAATTATGCAGTTACTTCAAGCAAACCAGCAGTTGTGGGAAAAGTATGGAGTTCGTGTTAATATTTGCGAAATTTTAGATGTGTTTTAGCATTTACGTCGAGACCTAACCCTATTAGAGCCTTGTCTGAGCCTTATCGGAGGCTTATCGGAGCCTTTAATCGATTGTCGTCAGCATTGCATACTTTCCGGCTGAAATATCAAATTCTAGCTGAAGTATCTAACATAAACTAATAATAATATGTAGCAATTAAGGCATTTTTTATTTCCATTTTAAAACATTTTAAAAGTTTTAATTAAAAAAACAACAATTTCCTTTCTTTTATTCAAACCCCCAAAATCGTAGCGAAATTGTCATTTATCCATGCAAAAGCATACTTGTAGCTCCTGTCTCTGACAACTCCGACCGAAAAACGAGCCTAAACCACATTGAATTATACGAAAAAGCGCACCAAATTAACCCCTGGCAAAAATGTCAAAAGCACAGATTGGGAAATAAATTTCCCACCAGTGGCCGGGGCGCTCGCGTGAGGCAAACAATGCGCGCTACAAATGACCCAACTATCCGACACTGTTGCATAGTCCACGGGAACGACGAGTGTGCACGTTTTTGTTCCCGTAGCAGCGCATGTCACTCAATTTGCCATTCCGATTCGATGCCACAGACAAATTTGTAATCGGACAGAATAAATTCGATCTCAAAACAGCTGCAGCTGCGTGTGCGTCAGGCTACCGCAGGCTATCGGGCGTTTGATGGCTCCGTTTCCCGGCAGCAGGAAAAGTCATGCCCGGCACGCTACGATCGGGAAGCTTCCAGAGAGCTTCGAGAGGTGAAATGTGGCTTGTTTTTCTGTGTTGCGTTTGACGGGCCAATATCTATCGGTGTTCGCCCGCTGGACGAACGACCTGACCTAGCGTCATTGCCGTGTGACATTTCCTGTCAGGCGCGGGTGAAAAACGGGCAAACTTTATCTTCCAAAAGCACCCAACCCAATCAACAATGCGCCTAGTGTGCCAATGGAAATCGATGAAAATTTCATCATTCCGACGCGAGCCGGCGTGCCGGACTCTGTGCCGGAGATTTACCGAAACCGTGCCTCGGAACGGTTGTGCTGTTGTGTGTGTGTGGGGGTAGGGAAAACAAAAACCCCCGCTCAACCTATCCTACACACTACACAAACGGTGCCTACTGGGGATGGTCGCTTCGCAAAAACCATTCGGAATGCGAATGAAATCGTTTTTATTTTAATGAAAAGCAAACACCACCACCACCAGCACCAGCACATAAAACCATTGGTGAGCGTGTGTAAGCGCGCACTGGAATAGTGCGCGTCGAAAATTCGTAGAGCAGCAGAAAAAAACAAAACAACCATCACCCAGGTGAAATTGTGGTAAATATTTGAACGTGCCCGCAGTGTGCCCGTTCATCGAGGTTCATCACGTGGAGTGCCCAGCCCTGGGGGAGGGCCGTGTATTACGCTTATCTGCCCGAAGCCCGGCCCGCACTACTCGCGAAGCCCGAATCGCTCTGAAAGTTACTTAACCGGCACCTTCCTTAAAAAAAGCGTCTTCCTTGGCCGTGCCGATCGCACTTACCGAGACCCGTCCCAAGAAAGCGGGCATGTGAAGGAAAAAAAGCTTATTAGTGTAATTGGGTCAAACTGCGCGCCGTTAGCAGTTATTTTCGGTGTATTATTTTGCGCGCCATCAACCCGAACGACGTGCTGCACGCTGCTCATTTGCAACGTCCGCTAGCGTGATAATAGTGAGAAGCGAGAGATAAAAACAGAACATAAAAACACTTTTCCACCGCGGGCCTTGAACGGAAATGGACGGGCAAGGTCGGTGGTGTTTTAAAATTTAAATAGAAAACTCATCGCGCGTTCCGATTCAACCTGCAGTTAGATTGGAACGCGCGAGAGTTGACTCCCACCGTAACGTGGGAATGTTCCGGCCGGTTCGGGGCGAGTTCGCTTCCCGGAAGAGGGAATAACATGTCGGCACCCATTTATCGGTGACTCACGCCGTCCCGCGGAAGTCGGTTTCGGTGGACGACGGTGTGCAACAGTGAGCTGGCGTCATGCGATCCGGTGGACATGCGACGATGTAAAGAAATGATACCGTATACTGTCCTTGAAATAAGTTTGTTGAATGTGTTATGTTGATTGTTCTAGTCCGAGCTAGATTTAAACAACAACAAAAATAGAATACGATTACATTCAGTGTTCCAACACATTTAGAGGAGCTGAGTCGTTGAATCATTTTAACACTTCTTGCATTCCATTTCCTTCCAATTTTTTTATAGCTCTTGGGGAAAGGCTCCTTTCAAGCAAAGGGGACGCATCATTAGAAAAATGTATCATAGTGTCCTATGTATCATAATTTTCCGAATCCCTCCCAACTACGGAATGCTATGAATGATTCAATAAATTTCATAACAGTTTGGTGTTTTGTAAATTGCATACATTTAGGCGCAGATTAATTAATGCATAAGTTATCCCTAAAATAGGCATTTCGGCAAAATAAAAACACGGCCAACCGGACGTAGCGCTTGCCGGGGCTGAAAGAACGCTGGCGATGGTGTCCCGGGAAGGGGTAGAGTTATGGGTCCCGATCCTCGTTCCGTTTCTGTCAACAACATAATTAGAAAGTTGTACTCGAGCAATTTTCTTCTGCTTTTGTCTCGTTTTTTCTCCCTTCGCGCGTTGGTCATTATCTGCACTTTGATGCACGAGGGATAACTAGTTTTTCTTCGGTGCGAATAAAAATAGGGAAATATTTTCATCCAGAATTCACTCCGAGATGGCTCGGCTATAGATAAAGTATGACTTCAAAGTCGGCGCTTGTGTTCGCGTAGCAGAGTCCGTTTTTTGCATTGATATGGAAACGGGAGATTCGAGAGAGAGTTCGAAATCAATAAATGAATTTCTGAATGGAATTCGATTATTGGAAATGCAAAACAAGTAAGCTGAGATAGCCGGCTCTATTTATAACGCTGTAAACTGCAGTTCCTTGATTGAATGGTTCCTAAAACTCGGTAGGTCTTACAAAAACATATTTATAATTAATCCAACAAATAAAGCATTCATGTAAAGCATCTAAATAGGAATCATTTTCATAACAATCGTTCTAATGAAAATAAAGTAAATTAAAGTAAAGTTAAATAAAGTTAAGTAAATAAAAATAAAGCAAAATAAAATAATGTAAAGTAAAATAAGCAAAGTAAAATAAGGTCACATTGTGTAAGTTCAAGTGATCAAGACATAAATAAAGTATTACAACACAACAAAAACGTGTTCAATTCAAGGATGCTTAACGCATTTTAAAACTAAATAAATTATACAACATATTAATGAAACCGAACAGTGGTATCAAAAGGGTCCTAGAGAAAAGAAAAATTTGAATCGACTCTACTGCAATTCTTCAATTATCCGACTTTTTTTGGAGCCTATATTTGTTATAATTTCCCGATACCAAGTACTTTGATATCTACAAAAATATATTGATATAAACAGTTCTCATAGAAGTAAAGATTTATCTCATAGAAGTGGAGGTTTATTAATGGTGAGCCATGCTAAGCATCATAGGAGGATACATCCCATCCACTAAGAGAGGAAGATATTCTCAGAAAAACAATTAACCACCATGTAAATTGATCATTACAGAGTAATATTGTATCGTTAGGCATTTGCAAATGCTTTTTCTCTTCTTCTTTACAAGTGCATTATGTTGTCGAAAGATCCTATCATCATTTTCTAATAAATCTGCAAACCCGCACCAGCTAACACTTTCCCACCGCAATGGCATACAACCGCAATCACCGTGTACACAATGTGACAGGGTGATTTTTCTCGTTACGCTCACTTTACGGCGTGGCCTGGGTCGAAGGTAGACCACCGAAAGGGTCACGCTACGGTACGCCACTACCCCAACAACATCCCTTTAATTAGCCATGAATGATTTAAGGCACGTCGTAATCCGTGCACACACACACACACGAACAAGCCACAAGCTAAAATAAATCAACCCGCAACGGCGTAGGCGCTAGTGGTTAGTAGTGGCTAGCCATTACATCATTACACCGTGACCAATCACTGCAGCGACACCGGTGACGCATAAAATCTTCGTCAATTCCCAGCCGGACACTGCGGCGGTTCTTGGTTGTTTATTAAAATTCATGACAACTCTACCAGGGCGGAAGAAACCTGCGAAACCACAACGCAGCGCATTATGGCGTGCACCGTTAGCACCATAAAGCAGAAGCTTGTTTGCGGCACGTATTAGCGTGACACCCTTGCGCGGAACGTGCGCGGCCGGTCATTAAAAGTGTGTGCGGTTTAATTTTTTATTCTAATCATTACCCCGACAGAAGGCATATGTGTGTGTGTTTGTGTGGACACGATTGCGGTGCGGTTATGCGGTGCACTGCAGGCACAACATCACGTGCGCCCGGTGGAAGAATTGACATTTTTATCAAACGACCGGGCGTCTCCATCGTCCGTGCGGTTGAAACCTGCAACCTACAAGATACGCCACGCAGATAGTAATTGACCGTACCGGCAACTATCGGAGCGATAAAAAAGGGCAACGTATGTATGTACCCCGGCAGACCACCGAACGCCACCGAAAATAGAAAATCACTCAACCGTAAATTAATTCCACCACAGCGAGCAAAAATTCAATGCGCATTGTGGGTAAAAAGGAATTCAATAGCAATACTTTCGAACCCAGCGGGGTAATAAAGCCGAAGGTGGCATGAGGTGGCAGCAAGGGCAGAGAGTGTGTAATGAAAGAAAACTTCCGAAGATTGACCCAACTTTGGCCCATTACGGAAGTGACACA
>KZ069482.1:26574-45955 GCA_002091845.1 Anopheles cracens
ACTTCTGTTTTATTTGTTGAGTATTTCGGTTGTTTTATATTGTTCGTTGTACTGTTGTTTTACTGATGTTGTTTGTTGTAATCATTGAAAACGTGGCTAATGATATTTATAATAACAGTTATAGTATTACCTATAGTGAATATTTAAAGGTCAATTTTCCGTTCAAATCTTTACAAGATTTAGAATAGTTTTTATAGTTTCAATTGTTGTTCATGTCCTCAATAAATTCAACATTCTCTGCGTACGCTCTCCACGGTCTTAACTCACCCAACGTCAACGCACCAAATGGTGTCCAAACTTTAACCACCACAGCATAGCTTTTGCTTTAACGGTCAATTCATAATGATCACCACCGCCATAAAGAACGTCTGACTGATCTCGTCTTGCACCGTCCGGGCACTATCAACCGGCCGGGATCTCAACCCAACCAGCTCCGGGAAAGGAAGCAAGGCAAAATATTTCAAAAATGTGTCCCAGCGTGTTATCCGCCCCGTTCCGTTTTCCCAATTTGTACTGATTTGAATAAAAATCCCTGCCAAACAAATTGCGTGTGTGAGCGGTCCAGCGTGGGCTGGACATACGGGGATGACTGCTTTTGGAAAGTGTGGTTGGAATGTTTCGTCAAACTGAAACCGTGCACCGTGCTGAAAATGGGCAACGTGGGCTCGGGTCACTCGTCACTCCGCTTGACCGGTTGACACTAAACCGTCCCGTGGACCGGGTGTTGACGCGAATGGAAAGCCTGGAATGTTTCCACCGTTGGGTAGACGCGTGATACGTGAGAATAGGCCACCGGCAGTGGTGTGCCGGAGTGTACTCTTTGAATTCGCGTGCCAAATGCGTATCGAATCGTGCGGTTGTGTGGGTAAGCTTCAGCACGAGGGAGGGCACTGATTGGCTCTAATCACTTAATCGAACAGCGCGGCGGCGGGAGAGTGCAGCTCTCTGCGAGCAGTACGTCTCGAATGTCCACACCGGTGCTGATTAAGCCATTCTTAGGCTGGTGGTGCTTACCGATAGCATAACCAACGCGCCAGAAAGTCTCACCAAATCGGAAAACTTCCGGTAATAATAGAGCGCTTCGAGCTCGTCTTCCACGGAGGCCACGGAACAGAAGTCAATTATAATTATCGTTAACAAATCGCACGATCAACGCAATCAACGGTAATCGCGTTGATCATCGTTACACCCTCACCGTTTCGGTGCTTCCAGCTTCGCTTCGACATAATCATCCTCTGGGCAGTGATGTGATGGGATGCGTCTCCGACAGCAAATCTATCTTTCATTGAGTTAGGTTAGGGATGAACTGCAGTGTGTTGCGGTGGCGTTAATTACCACACGCACAGTATACACCTGGGACCTCCGAGACACGCGTCCATCAAGAGATGAAGATAGAGAGCTACGCACTCTTCCCCGAAACAGTCACGGAGAGTTTGAATTGCTTCATCAAGTCACATGGTTTAATGAGAGTGTCACTTCTCTTTTATTTGTTGAGTATTTCGGTTGTTTTATATTGTTTGTTGTACTGTTGTTGTACTGATGTTGTTTGTTGTAATCATTGAAAACGTAGCTAATGATATTTATAATAACAGTTATAGTATTTCCTATAGTCAATATTTAAAGTTTAATGTGATGTTCAAATCTTTATAAGATTTAGAATAGTTTTTATAGTTTCAATTGTTGTATTACATCTTGTTTCTTTTTGGAACACACATTGAATTTTCAATTGGTAAGACGATATTCATGGCGATACACAAATGTGCCAGCACTAATAGATGGAATCTTGTGGTTATGTACACAGTGTCCGATAATATCAAACTACATGATCATATCACTCTGTGTACAGACGACGCACAGAACAAACAATCCACTGCACGCAGATGCATCATCATTAGAAACACAGTACAGCATGGTTCATACAAATCTCGGTGCCACCAGTTTTAAATCCGAAGAATCTACTCCAACCGGAAGGTGCAAGATAGAAGAACAAATGCGTCGTCATTAACTACAATGTTGCATTCGGCGTCATTCACTGAGCACGAGATTGTACCATCAGTGCGCTGTGGAAGGTGTTTGCACTTGAAATGGAGTGCAATTGCAAGCGCAAAAGGGTAAGGTCGGTAGTAATTCCCGGGTCCACCCATCGAGGCTTAGATGCAAGAAAAAAGACACAGTGCACCAGCTAAAGGATTACTGAACTGAACGGCAAGCAGAAAAGCGGTAGAAGATTAAAATGATAAACCTCTGGACGTCGTTGCCGATCGTCTCCCAACCGTACCGTGCGCGGCTGGGCGCTTCCCCCGTGCCACAGTGGAGTGGAGCAAAAACGCGTCCGCCCGTAACTATCACATTCGTGCGCAGACGCACAGCCTAGGAGCCACCGGTTCCCGGGACGCTCGTCGTCTATGGCTCGGGGAGCACGGCCGTAGAAGGGTTTAGCATCGTTTATGCTGCCTCCACGCCTCCGCGTGACATCATCATCGCGATAGTGCGATGCCCGTCTTCCACGAGCGAATCATTTTCCACTCGGGAGCCCCGTCCACGGGGCGCAGGCAAGGTGGAAAACAGCAGTAACAACACCCGGAAACATTGATTGTCTCTGTTTCGGGTCTGTCGTGCATGGCCGGCTGGAAAAAAGGGAAGATGGGGCAGAACACCCCGTCCGCGCTCGTTCGACGATGTAGCCGTGTCGCTTTCGTACACGTGCTGGAACGAAACAGGCAGCATAGATACCTGAGTTCCGCTGTGCCTAGGTACTCCGCCCCCAAAACTGGCGCCTAGCTTTTGTGCGGTGAAAACCGGTGGCTGAATAACAAATTAGGAGTGCCCTAGCGCAGACGGAGTGGTTTGATGTGTTCTGTTGTCTTATTGACACAGGACTTATTGATTGCAAGAATGCAACAGCTCTTAGTGGATTTCTCTGTGTAAGTTATGTAATATTCATGCTTGTTGTGAGTTTTAAAACTTATGTTAACACATTATTTGATTTTTATAATTTCAGGCTGTTTTTAAAGATACTGCTTGCCATATGTTTATTCAATTATTCAATTTGTATCAGGTCTATCAAGAGTCCATAGGTTGTTATCAGATAACGTTGATGAGTTGCCGAGACGTGCCTGTTAATTATAACATTAAACTAATATTCCTTAAACACTAACATTATAAAGATGAATGGTAATATACCGAAACAATTACATATCATTGTCGTGAAAGGTAGAATCTGAATCACCTACGGCTTAATACTCAATTTTTGATGAGCAATCAATCTACCGGCCCACTGCTGCTTGTAGTGTAAGCTTCAATACGAGGCTGCAATTCCGTTACTGCTACGCACATCGCCCTGCAAGAACCTCTACCGCCACCGTGGCGCCTCGAGCATTGAATCTCCCGCAACGTCACCGTTCCCCAATTTGGCTCCCGGTTCGGTAGCAACTTTCTCCACAGCTGACTACCGACTTCCTGTGTGTAAAAATCCAATCTCATTCAAGTAACCCTCGAGCCATCACGCCCGATCAAACATGCAGGCCACTTGCAGCTTGCGCTGAAGGGCGATGAATGGAGTGTTCAATTCGCGCCAAAACCTCCACTTCCAGGCTATTGTACGCGACCAGCCCCGGAGTGTTGACGGATGACCACGGATGTGTGGACCGAATCCACCGAATCGCTTTGATTACCCAATTTTCCCGCGTGGATACCGTAGCACAGCCGGGCGCGCTAGGTTGCGTCGGAAAGAAGAAGGCCGCCAAGCAGAGCTGTTGAACGATTACGCTTGATTAATTTCGATAATGGTGACCGCGAGCATCAAGCCGGCGGCACCAGTGCTCCCTTGCCTCGTGTGAGATTCGATCGATCGATCAAGTTGAACGAATTGTTTCGGCTTTCGTTTTGGGTGTTATTGCCGGCGTTGGGTTCGTCGTCTCTTCCGGTTGCGGACAACGGGTCTGAGATAACTGGGGGTCATGTGCTCAGTGTCTTTAGGGGTTCAGGGTTTCTTCTAAGACTTTATGTTCTAACAGGTAATGGTAACATTGAAGAAGATAATGGTAACAGGTAGAAGAGCATTGGACTAAGAAATAAGTCTAAGTGTCAAAATTCCAATATGTTGCTTCAAAAACGCTGCAGTCCATAACTGTTTATGCCAAATAGTATATGCATTTTTCAGCCAAAGAATAATCCATTTAGTGGTGGTCCAATTTACCAGCTACTCTCACTATTAAAAGTGTCAGTTTCGTAAATAGCAATTTTTATGAGGCTTTTCCGGACTTTTTGAACCACCACAAGCGCGTCCACATTCGCAAAGCCCGTGCCGTAGTTACACTCCTGCCGATGGCATTTCCGGAAACCCACCGGCAGCGCAATGGCGATGCTAAAATGCTTCAGAAATTGTTTTCAATTAAATTCTAATTAAAACATTCCATCGCGCTGGCGGTTGTGGAGGCAAGGCGAAAGGATTTGGCCCATTTCGCACTCGGACGACTTTCTCCCGGTGGAGCAGGTTTTCCGCTGGCTGGTTACGGTGGCTACGGCCTGTGTCAGTGCCCGTTTGTCCTTGTAGCCAGCCGAGGGCCTGCTACTACCGTTAACTTCCGCCGGTACGTATTCACCGGTACAGGGAGTCTTCCACGTCATCTTTCACCGGAATGGCTGTACACGGCGTACAACCACCACGCACCGAAGCGTTTAATTGTTTTGACGAAAACTATTCCAACAGCTTCCACCGGCGGCGTTGCATAAGAAACGGCAAGCGTTCTACGGTGCAGATGGGCTGAAGTTTCTTTTACACACGCTTCACTGACAGAATTGCGTTCGTTCACACTATCCGCGCGAGGAAATGTCACGATGAGCCTACCCTGCTCGCGCGTATCGACCCGCGATGACTTGTCACTTGTCCCTTTTGCGTTGGTAATTCACTGGGAACGGAAATGACTTGAGAAAGCGTCTTATTCCACCGATCGCCCAAAGCATCGATCGGTTTATCAGTTCGGCTCTCGCGGGGGGGTTTTATTTTTTTGCAAAACATTCTTTTCACTTTAGAACGCTTCCGTTTCTATTGATCCGATTCGTTCGTGGCGAATCCAATTCATTGCTTTATGTTTGTGGATTATGTAGAGAAAACTCTCTGTCGTGCTGTTCGCTCCAGACAAGGAGCGAGCGAGAGGAGCAAGAATAGGACAATAAAAGTTTTTTTTTATATACGCCACAAAGTTTTTGGCAATGTCTTTTCCTGTTGAGCTGTGCGTATAGCCGTCTTCAACGTTTAGTGTGTCGTGTGTCAGAGATCTAACCTTTTGATTTGTGTTGAACTGTCTCGTTTGTGGTGGGATATTTGCTTGATTTATCTACATTGCTCTTAAGAATCGTTACGCACGCACACAACAAATCGATGATCTTATCGTTCAAAGCAGCACCAATATGTAGCTGCACCGTAACTTTAAACAAACTATCGCATTTCCCAACCCGAATTACCTCTTCTGAAGACAAACTTCATGCGTCAAGGGCACAAAAACACTTCTAACTCTTCATCTGCACTCACAACCGAGTTTCACAATGGCAAAATCACGCTCTCACACTTCCCTCCCCCCATTTCTTATCCGTTTATTGGCCGCGGATCAATGAACTGCGATGATCTACCCGCACGAAATTTAGCTGCCTCGTTTGGGATAACTTTTTAAACTGTTTTATTGAGTTGCGATAGATTTTTTATGGCCCATTGACGTGGTGTCCCTTTTCGCGCGCGCACACGCTTGTAGAAACTTCGTTCCGGATTGGAACGCTCCTTAAGACGACTGCTTTGAACGGCGATTGAACTGAGGGAGGCTTTCTTTTATTTCACCCCCAGTTCGAAGGGAAACTCTCGGTCTAGGAGACAGTCTTCCTTCGCGAAGGGAAGAAACAGTTCGTGCGGCGACGTTTGGCAAGTGGTTGGGTGGATGAATTTGCTCGGAATTATTCTCCGAGGGGTTGTAAATCGTTTGTTTGTTTTGCCCGGATAGGGATGAGTTGTGAAGTGCCAAACAACCAGCACCAACTTATCGCGGCTGGCTGGAATGTTGAGGACAATTTCTCATGTTTTGTTAACAGTGAAGGATAAAAACATTTCCCTGCAATGAAGTGTGACTGGATATCGTGTCTAATGGATGTAAAGATTTTGAAAGAGGGAAAATAGCATTCGGTACCAGAGTTAGCTACTGTGCGACAGGTTGATTTTTTAAAGCATTCCATCAAGAATATGTCCTGCCTCTACAAGTGCGAATAATGAGAAATCTTTCAAGACCATTCTCATTCTCGGTTTATCCCATTCCTCTCAGCAGCAAGTGATTGTGCTCTGTTTTCCATGGTCCCTTTCCACCGGAGGGCTTGATTTGTGTTGAACTGTCTCGTTTGTGGTGGGATATTTGCTTGATTTATCTACATTGCTCTTAAGAATCGTTACGCACGCACACAACAAATCGATGATCTTATCGTTCAAAGCAGCACCAATATGTAGCCGCACCGTAACTTTCAACAAACTATCGCATTTCCCAACCCGAATTACCTCTTCTGAAGACAAACTTCATGCGTCAAGGGCACAAAAACACTTCTAACTCTTCATCTGCACTCACAACCGGGTTTCACAATGGCAAAATCACGCTCTCACACTTCCCTCCCCCCATTTCTTATCCGTTTATTGGCCGCGGATCAATGAACTGCGATGATCTACCCGCACGAAATTTAGCTGCCTCGTTTGGGATAACTTTTTAAACTGTTTTATTGAGTTGCGATAGATTTTTTATGGCCCATTGACGTGGTGTCCCTTTTCGCGCGCGCACACGCTTGTAGAAACTTCGTTCCGGATTGGAACGCTCCTTAAGACGACTGCTTTGAACGGCGATTGAACTGAGGGAGGCTTTCTTTTATTTCACCCCCAGTTCGAAGGGAAACTCTCGGTCTAGGAGACAGTCTTCCTTCGCGAAGGGAAGAAACAGTTCGTGCGGCGACGTTTGGCAAGTGGTTGGGTGGATGAATTTGCTCGGAATTATTCTCCGAGGGGTTGTAAATCGTTTGTTTGTTTTGCCCGGATAGGGATGAGTTGTGAAGTGCCAAACAACCAGCACCAACTTATCGCGGCTGGCTGGAATGTTGAGGACAATTTCTCATGTTTTGTTAACAGTGAAGGATAAAAACATTTCCCTGCAATGAAGTGTGACTGGATATCGTGCTGGTGATGGCAGACGGTCAAAACTGCCAAAAAGTTACACGTTAGTGCGAAGTTTTACTTCTCCTTCCGTTTCGTGCGGCTTCCGTTTCTATTGATCCGATTCGTTCGTGGCGAATCCAATTCATTGCTTTATGTTTGTGGATTATGTAGAGAAAACTCCCTGTCGTGCTGTTCGCTCCAGACAAGGAGCGAGCGAGAGGAGCAAGAATAGGACAATAAAAGTTTTTTTTATATACGCCACAAAGTTTTTGGCAATGTCTTTTCCTGTTGAGCTGTGTGTTTAGCCGTCTTCAACGTTTAGTGTGTCGTGTGTCAGAGATCTAACCTCTTGATTTGTGTTGAACTGTCTCGTTTGTGGTGGGATATTTGCTTGATTTATCTACATTGCTCTTAAGAATCGTTACGCACGCGTTGCCTGCACAGCCTTTTCCCGGCAAGCGGATGGCGATTTCCCCTTCTCGCGGGAAGCACACAGCGCAAATATCCGGTCTCCCAGAAATCGAACCGGTCGGGAGGGAAGAAGCCGCATTACCATAACGCTGGAATTAATAACAGAAAATCCTTAAAGTCTTGTTAGACAGATTGTTTACGAGAGTGCTAACGACAGTGAAAAGTGTTTGTGCTTCATGTTTCGATTAGCACTTCTGGTGAGTGGGACGAAGGTTACTTGCTGTATTTTCAGCAAGTTGTCATAGGCTTTGGAGACCTTTTTCTTGACTTTTTAAAGAGAAGATTTATTTTTACGTCATTTGCCATCTTTCGGCGTGTTTATAAATTGTAGCGAATCTTTCGTTTGTCTAATACTTATAATTACAAACAGAACTTATAAATTCATCAAAACATATTGTATCCTTTCAGGCGGACGTTTTCTTTTGTCCATGTGTTACAACATCTCTTAATGGCGTGTTAGATGGAGTGTTTCGAGCATGATAGATAATTGTTAATAGAAATGTACATGCGGATATTTATTGGACACGAGCGAAACCGCCTAGTCACGCATGCGAAATATTAATATTCATGAACGTACTAGCCCACAAATCCCAACGTACATATTGATTCCACGATCGCGTTTCCATGTCACACAGTGCCGGATCAGCTTAATCAAATGCCAAACAAACAGCAAAAAATCGCTCTCACACGCACCACATCCATTTCGCCCGATGAAAAATCAGCGAACGCACCACATTTTGCCTTCCTGGCCTTCCTGGTGGCAGCAGTCTACGCAGTACACGCGCGTATCAGCATATCTTATGCATTACTGATTTATTTCGCCTTCCGCAGCTGGACGCATTTCCATGATTCGTTCCGCTGTCACTGTCACTGTCGAATCTTATGCATTACTGATTTATTTCGCCTTCCGCAGCTGGACGCATTTCCATGATTCGTTCCGCTGTCACTGTCACTGTCGCTGAGCCATCGCTCGCACGATGTGAATGCCGAAAGTGCTCGCATCGCCACCACCGGCACCAACTATCGGCCTTTTTGAATGGATAGATGGATGGATAGAACCGTGGACGCTTCGCACCGGGGTGGAAACTATCGTTGCGCTTTTCTTTTCGATCTGGCTGGCTGGCTGGCTGGCTGGGATGCTTTCGGAAGCCGATGGCGACGTGATGCCGACCGATGCGACAGAGACAAATTCATTCCCTATTCAATTGGCTGTTTATCCCAATTTCTTTTCGCAGCCGGGGAACCGTGGAACTAGACCTCTTCGGTTGCTGCAGACACCGCATGGTTTGGTGAATTTGTATACCGGTGCGCTCCTGTGTTCCTAAGTGTGTTACAGCAGGGAGCACAATATCTTTGAGGTTAATCTTTGTTAATGGAAATGGGTGAATGTGATTTTAGTTTTCTTTCGTATCGAATAGAAAGCTGATCAAGCGTTGCTTAAGATGAGTTATATCGATGCAGTTTCTTGGAAATTTATTTGGGGAAATTTAGTTTTATGATTTAAATGATCCTAAAAATAGCTCTAGCACTGTAGAAGACGACTTCGTTCAAACAAAACTTCCACTTCATATTAGACATGGTATGTGTGTGATTCACATTACAGCGTCTGATTTGTTTACTCACATGTGCATCCATTCATGTCTACGAAACGCTTGAACTGTTCACAAAAGATCTCCCCACCAGCACAAATCCCGTCAACAGTTGGAGGCACAAGGGAGAGTGAGTGCACCACCAAGAAGAAGAAGTTTCCGCACGGATTTCGGGTTGTCGTTCGTGTGACAAGAGCGCCGGTCAAAACACGCAAAAATGTCGGAATAAATAATTAAACCGATAAGCGATAGCTGCTTAACCGGGGACAAATGACCTTTGCCCCAAGCTACACGCTTGGACATCCATTTTTCGCTTGATTCTAATGGGATCGGTCTCCCGGGGTGACGATGAGTGCTCAAATCCCTGCAGTCATCCTTGAAGTTGCTGACCATGCCGGTGCGGTTCCGAAGAGAATGCTTGCCGCTTGAATTGGGATCGAAAGAATGAGGTATGGCGATTAGTTTCCCGTGTCCGAACACTGATCGTCGCTGGAAACGGCCATGACGAAGGGGAAACTCCTTGAGGGATAAGAATATTTATCACACCAGTTACTTAGCAAGTGTGAGGATTTGGGAGGTGAATCAGTAACGCACTATCACCTCGTTAGTGGAGGCGTCCGAGTAAAGGGTTAGCAAGCCGGTGCAAACTATCCGCTCGGTTCAGGCTATCCTCAGGCCTGGGGAACAACTCTCCCATTCCACCAGGAGTTATCCACCTCGACCTCGAGAGGCCACTCGTAATCGTTTTCTTTATCGTAGTGCGCATTTTTGTTGCGGTCATTTGAAACATCCCTGCCGAGTGGTCCGTCCGTTTTGGGTCAGCAGGAGGTTTGGGAAGAAAATTAAATCGTCATCCGGATAGGCCAGTTCCGCAGCAGGGATGGCAAGCGAAAGAAACCCTCCGATCGATTGTGATACCGTGCCGATGTTAAATGGTTTTGGTGCGTATGATGTGCTTTTTCCGGACCACTTCTAGGATTGGTCGGAAGTTTAATTAATTGTAAGTGATTTGTTACTTTTTGTCAGAACTTCAAGAAACTCCAGTAGTGGTTTTATCGGATATCGGCTATTAGAAGGCGGGCAGTCAGTGCTCGAATGTTTACAATTTAAACATTTCCTTCGTCATGGGAGATTGCCGCATGTTGATACCGTTTGCGACCGGGTTGAAATGTTTCTGTTGACCGTACCGAATGGCGTTGGCAGTTGTAAAAGCATTTAAATGGTTGGTGTATGCAAATCAAAGCTCAACCCAGGAGCTAATCACAAGTGAGCGATTCATTAAAACTTAAATGTTTATTATTAATCTGGAGATAGCTTTCCGATTATTCATGTACGAATAATTTTCATTGAATTCATTGAAAACACATGAATAAACAACTCATAACTTTATATTTCATATTCGCTCAGTGTTTGATGTTGTACAAGATAGACATAAATGTATGCTATAAACATTAGGGCACGCATAATAAGCACCGTTCCGAACAGTATAACTTCCGAAACCCCAAAACATGACATAACACAAGCCACAAGAAAGCAAGACATATTCCTTTTATCGTGCGCTTAAACTATCAGGCACGTTTTGCTTGTACCTAAGCGGGAAAATGCCTGTGGGTTCGGCACCGGGACCGGGCGTCGCCGGGTGGAGTTCTGCAGCGAGTACGGAAAATTTATAGTTTTCCAGTGTCAGTTGACAAACTCTGGCCAGGGCGTTTTAGACAGCGACTACCTTCTGCCAGCGGCAAAGTGTAAAATACTTTCTCCTGTTTGGTGTGCTCTTCGCACTGCGAAGGATTCCCTGCGTGCTCCGTGAAGGGAAGCTGTTAGCATAGGTAGTGTGTCGTTCCTCGAACCGACGCTGTGTGAACGACGCAACCACCGCCTCCGACCCGCAATCATCCCGAGGGTGATTTATTGCACTCCGCACGTTTTATGAGATAACATTCCGGGTGTCCCCGTGACATGTGAGCTTGCCTGTAAGACGGCCGGATGTGTTCCAGCGCCTGCTCGATGAGGTTGTGCATTTTTCCGACGAGGCGAAGATGTGGGCCGAAGTCTGGTCTGGTCTGAGCTATGGAGCGAAAAATTTTCCCGGGGAAGAAAAATTTAGCGTGACATGACGGGTTTCTGTCTTTTGCACTGATACACAAACATTACTTTTCTCCGTTTGCCTCCATGCCGCGCTGGTGACAGCATCCCGGCAGAGCTGCTAAGAAGTGTGTCCAGCGCTCCCTAAGAAGTCGCCTGTCGCCAAGAGCCAACCGTCAGCCGGCCGGTCGAAAGTGGGTTTACGTCCCCTAAATCATCCACCGCAACTCCGAAAAGGCGGCCGAAATGCTCCTGACTTTAATAATCATCATTTATAAACATCATTTTTAATGTCTTCTGGCTTCTTTCAGGACACCGTCGCACGGGCGCACCGGACAACGCTCGGCAACGGCAAACGATAAACGGTCTCATGGGAAAGCGTCGAGGGGACAAGGCTTCCATCGTTAGCCCGGGCCCCGGCGAGAGGCCGGTCATTCGGGCCCCCTTTTTTTGGTGGTTGCTTTGACAGGACACTAATACCGGGCGCCGTTGTTTGCTTATCTTCATGGTGCGCTGGATGGGAGCTGAGAGAGGTTTTGTTTTTTCGCTGCGCTGTTCAAATGTTGATCCAATGCAGGCTAATGTTGATTATTTGCGAACACCATCTAGATGTGACATGATGGTGAGAAAAGCCGGAGTTTTTTTTTATTACCAATTTTGTAATAGAACAACAAGTTTAATTGTATGTTGGTTAAGAGTTATGTATATCATCTATTTATCATCCAAAGAACATGTAGAAACAGAAATATTTTCACCAACTTTTCCATACATCTCACACTGTTGAACAAAACTTTTGATAGCTTCAGAACACAACTTGTTTTCTTGTTGTTTGCGATACCAGCCAAGCAACAATTGTTACCATTCCGCTCCAAAGCGATCCCAACTGGAAACTATTCCACCAGCAAAACACACCCGTTCCGACTCAATTATTCTAATAACATTTTTCCGCTTGCGTCAGCACGTTGTGGCGGTGCACGCCGGCTGGCTTGGTTTTAAAGTTTTCGTCGAGTTTTTTCTTTAAATTTTAAATTTATTGCTTTTCCCATGGGGAAAATTTGCTTTGAAGAAGGCGAGCAGATAAAAAAAATCACACACGTGTGCACATGTTGGCATAGAGTTTCGACGAACTAACTGCTTGGGAGGAGTTTTCTTGAGCGACTTGCTACACAGATTCCGTTTTTTTCTGCATGCTACTGGGCTATTTCCTGCTAAAAAATCGCATTTGCAAGCAGAATTAAATTCAAAATGGAACACGTTCTAAAATTTCCATTTATAAAAAACCGGCATAGATAGGTCAGCATAAACATTATCGGAAAGTAGATCGAAGTATTCGGGAATGTTTTCTATTTAAAGTTGCCAAGTTTTGTTAATACTAATTGTAAGTTCAAATGTTTCAAAGAATTTTTATAAACGTAGAGTAAACGGAGAGCAACCTTTTGTTGTGAATGGAAGAAATAACTCTGCTATAATTACTTCATGGCACCATCCGTCATACGTGCTCCACTCCGCATTATCTTGGGAGTTGGGCATCGAAAAAACACATTTAAGAATTTCTCATATGGGGAACGTTGGTTCGTTCATTACCACGGGCAGATTTGGCGTTTCGTTACGAGGCCGCTGTGTGTCCTTTGCCCGTGCCAGCTGTAACCAGTGGACCATTCTTTCTATCGACTTCCGATGCATTCGTTTGCCAAAATTTGTCTTTAATAAGAGGCAATATATCATTCGCTCTTGGTTTGGGTGGCAATGGGGGTGGGATGGCATGTCTGCTAGCAAGTCACATCTGTGGGTGTACACAAATAACTCGGATTCCGGTATCCATTACAGCGTCCGCGTTGGTGGGAGTAAAGCGATACAAATTATGAAACGATCCCATCGTCTTAGGATGTAAGTTAAGGCGATTGTTGCAGAAGATTAAACGATTCTCGCATACACAACGTGTATGAGGCGGCTTTAGGATATAGAATTGTAATATTCAACTACATGCCACAAACTTATAAC
The DNA here is from genome assembly GCA_002091845.1 of Anopheles cracens. NCBI lineage: Eukaryota > Metazoa > Arthropoda > Insecta > Diptera > Culicidae > Anopheles > Anopheles cracens. The sequence continues at coordinate 39,898 of KZ069482.1, forward strand.
AGTGTTTGCTTTATAAAAATATTTGAAAGATGTATCGGGCCATCAACACGACCACGCATAAGCCAACTACAAACAACCGATCGAACCCGTAACCAATTCTCGAGCTCACATCATCTTCACATCATCTTTCCCATCAAGGTGGCCAAGAAAAACGCTCCGCACGGATATAATTCTCCCAAATACCAGTTGCGCGCCCTCCCACGGGCAGCGGGCCGTGGTTTCGTACTCCGGCATCGAAGCACGAGCAGCCTCGGACACCCATCAAGGCTGGCTGATGGATTCTCCCGCGGGTTTGCGTATGGGAAAATTCCTTCACTAATTAAATTTATGATACCGTTTTATTTATGTGCGGAGCGTTTAATTTATTTGATGAATTGATGTTATTATTATTGTTTTATTTGCTTTGACACAACCATGCTGCAAGCCGTTTGCGAATCGAGCCGAAGCCTCGGATCTTGATTTGATTTCGCCTTGCGACCGTGGACTTTGCTACCGTGTTTGAGATAGCGAGGCGATAAATTAGTCTAGAAAGAGATACTACCGAACCAGTGGACCGAGGCACGGCCAGCCTTTAGGAAGGTTCTAAATTAAAATTCAATGAGTCCTGCCGCCAGCCCTGAAACGCACTCACGACGCACACAGAACGTGTTCAACGGTGTGTGTCCGGTAAGAGAGCGGGAAAAAATTGATCCCAAGATAAGATTTGTCCGGCAGAGTGTAACGGTGGTTTTTTTTTGCTGTTGTTCCTGTTGTACGCTGCTGTACGAGTGTATTGATGGCTCCCTCCTTCGCACGGAGAAAACGGTGGCTTGGGAACTCAGGTCCTCTGCTCAACTGGTAGCAGCTGTGGGGTTGTCTACTGCTGCATAAATCACACACTTTACGACGGAGAGAAACTTCATCACCAAATGGTTCCCATGCTTCGATTAGCCGGGTGGGAATTGTGGCTGGTTCTAAATATTGGTTTCTTGGAATGGTTACATGCTGCCTGATGCCGTAAAGCCACAAACCAACTATTCAAACAAAGATCGAACAAGTGCTGGTAGCTCTTTCAGGTGTGCATTGAAGTTAGCGATGTCTTCACTATATAAAAATATCTTTATTTTGAGGCAATTTTTCATTCTTTTACTACCGTAATGTTCAATTGTGCAGTTGCTTATCGTATTAGACAAAATCCAAGACGAAAGAAAAACACCCACTACAGAAGGGGTTATAAATTTATGGCGTTGTTTTCACAGCTTCACGGTACGGAACTTGCAGAACCCTTTGGCGGTATCAGCAGGACATCGAACGCTCCCGATGTGCCGATGATGAGTCGGCAAACTATCGCCTCAAAACATCCTGGAACTATTGCCCGAACAGACACCACCGCTCCGTGTCTAGCAGCGTCGGCTGGAGTCAGCTTTCAGCTTCACCGGTCAAAAACAATCCACCGCGCTGCATGTGGTCTTTAAATAAACATTTATTCCCGGGCTCTTGTTCCAAGCTTGCGTACCTCGTCAGCACGCTCCGGGCGGGGAGCAAGCAGTGTCACGTCATCTTCTTTCATGCCGGATTTGTGAAGAAAACTCCGGAAGAATAGGTTCGCTATCGAACCGAGTGGCGATGTGAATACCGGCGAAGTGTCTTTCGAACGTCTTTTTGGCTCGGGGAACGTTGGTTCGTTCATTACCACGGGCAGATTTGGCGTTTCGTTACGAGGCCGCTGTGTGTCCTTTGCCCGTGCCAGCTGTAACCAGTGGACCATTCTTTCTATCGACTTCCGATGCATTCGTTTGCCAAAATTTGTCTTTAATAAGAGGCAATATATCATTCGCTTTTGGTTGATGTGGCAATGGGGGTGGGATGGCATGTCTGCTAGCAAGTCACATCTGTGGGTGTACACAAATAACTCGGATTCCGGTATCCATTACAGCGTCCGCGTTGGTGGGAGTAAAGCGATACAAATTATGAAACGATCCCATCGTCTTAGGATGTAAGTTAAGGCGATTGTTGATAACTTGGCACATGATTTGTGGTTGTGAAAGATGCGCCTCGCTTCTTGTGCGATTGAGTCTTTCTTAGCTCTGCAGCACCCGTCAGGCGCAACCCCGCGCGGGATACTTTATGTTGTGCAAGCAATTTTTATTCTTTCCAATTTTTTGGAACCAAAGAGTGTTGATCAGTCTGCTGCGGCCGGCGATCGTTGCGAGAAGGTGAGCTGAAGTCAATTTGGGGAGTTTTTTTTGCTGTTGTTCCTGTTGTACGCTGCTGTACGAGTGTATTGATGGCTCCCTCCTTCGCACGGAGAAAACGGTGGCTTGTGGATGGGGAGGAGTCGGACCCGTCAGCGCCGGAAACGGCTACCGTTGTTGGCAGGAGCAGACGGAGGCACCCGTCGGCCCAAAGGTCGTGTCTTCTGCTGCTCCCCGGGCATCGGCGTGGGCAATAGATAGGAATCGTAAAAATCTGCTCATCGCACAAACCACTTCATCGCGCCCTGGGAGGGAACGGTCATTCGTCTTCATTTCTCATGTTGGTTCCGTGCTGGAAAATTAAAGCGTGCGTTCGCGTACGTATTCAATTGCGTTTCGTTCGGTTGTATTTTGCTTCGTAGCGTACTTCATTTACTCTCCGGCGATGCGGTTACTTTCTTGCTGAGTGTGTGTTGTGTCCTTCATATGTTGAAGTATTGATTCCATATTTTTTCGAAACAAAATCTTTGGGTTTTTAAGGAAATGCGCTTACAAAAACTGATTATCTGACATGGTATAAATGAGTCTAGTAAGCCCTATGATGGCAGACAATATCTTTTCTGTCTTAAAAGAAAGAAGATAATAGGGTGACCAAGAAGTGTATTATTGTAGGTTTTACTAAAAGTTAAGGATCTTTCCCAATAGAAATCACAAGCTTGCTTCTGAATAACTAGATTCTGGAGACGTTTCAGTCTAAAAATGGTTAAAAATTAAAATGCAGCAATGCAAAATCCTTGCTAGTTTTATATATCTCTGTAAACGACAATAAGTGGTCTTAATTTCTTATTATTGATACTCTTCATTTCCCAAAAGCTATTCTTCTTTGTGTTTTTAATTGGTTTCAACTGACCACAGCAAAGGACCACACTCGAGCACAACCGAGTTAACTAATGCTTCCGCCCAAAAAAAAAAGACTCAACTTCCGAACAACGTCAGTTGACAACGATATTCCCATGGTCGAGAAATCTATCAGCGAACGTAACGACAGTAGCCGAAACATACTATGAGAAAAAAAGGATATAAAAAACACTCAACCAAGCCGCTGCTTCCTTCCTGCTCAGCTCACTTTCACGGTGGTCAATGGTGGTGTATAATTAATGAAATAATTAGTTAATTATTATGGCGAAAATCACATTTACGGGTGCTGCTCGTGAGCCCCCTCTCCGGTGGAGTTCTTGTACCGCGACTACAATGAGGAGCGAAAATGAAAAATGCACTTCCATGCACATCCTTTATGCACAGGAGTGACACACACACACATCGTCACCGTCACCGTCGTTAATGGGGCCATTTGGCCATTTGCAAATAAAATTAAATCTCCATCATCATTATCTGAACGAGCGCGACCGCTGGTTAACGATCGAAGAGAGTAAAATCAATAGCATTTTAACGACGCTCGTTCGGTGGAGCCTTTGCCTCGTGCTTGTTGAGTTGGCACTGTGATGTTATTATCGTTCATTTATCTGAAGAGTGATCGAAAGCTGTTGATATTTTTATAGTTTAATTATGATCCATTGCTTTCTTAAAATATTATCATAGTAAAAATTTTCCGTCGTATTTTGTCGAGTGGTTTTGAAGAATTTTTAATCGAAAGGAATAACTGAAATAAATCAAAATAGCTTTTACACGGATGAAGTAGTTTAAGAGACATTTTCTAACAGACAATTTCACTAAATCAAATGCCCCAACACGTTTATCCAGACAATAATCCCCGACGTTGATGCTATGGTTGGTGTTAGCTAATCTTCTTTTAAAAAACAGTATGAAACATTTAAATGTATCATTTCTCCCATCACTAATCCCAGAACGAACGCAGCAGCTCAAGAAATCACCCAAGGACACATAGTTTTCCCGTCCGAATAGCTCACCCAAAACGGACGCCGCCAAATTGATCGCAGCCGTGAGGATCACCCTGGGACAAATTCTCGAACATGCTCCAACCCAGCGGCCCCATCATATCAATCAACCATGTGAAAGTTCCGCAACCGCAACAGTTCGTTCCGGCGCGCCGGTGGGTGTTGGAGAAGGTCGCTCATTAGTTGATTGCTGGTGTCCCGACCGGTCTGCCGCCCAGCAACCGACCACCGCCCGATGGACATTTATTATTTTCCGTCCATTTCGCTCGCGTCGCGATTCTTGCGCCAAACAAAACACCAGAAACAGGGAGGAAAAAAACACAATTCGTGGCTTATCACGGTGGCAAACGTGAGACGTTTCCGTTGCTGAACCTACGTACAGTTTCTCACACGATGTTCTGTATGTGTGTGTGTGTGCCGGTGGTACTTACAAGGAATCCGAAAAGCGATGTATTAATGTGTCCCCACCGTTCCCCGCCGGTCGCCGCCGACGCCGACGTGAGTGAAACCAGAAGCTGCCGCAATTTGGGGTAATCCGCAATTTGCACTCAGCCGGGAACGAGCTCGGAACGCGCCCGTCTCACACTCGCCCGTACCATTCCCGACGCCAAACCCGACTCGCGGGCTTATGAAAAATGAGATAAGAGAGATAAATGAGGGCAATCAGTTGGACGTTGTTTCGCCTCAAAAATCCTTGCCAAATAGTGCTACTGGATGGGATTAAATCGAAACAATTCCGTTACTGGCGCGCTCGGTTGCCAGCGAGGAAAGTGGCGGTGAAAAGTCAACAGCACAATTTACGCCGGGGGTGTTGGTGTAGTTGAGCTCACACCTTCTACACTCGCGTAGGAACATTCAGCGCCAAATCTCATTCATGGAGGAACCGTGCTCGGGAGTATCAACCGGCCGATAGTGACCGGGCAGGAACTAATCAACCCAGACCCGATGGCACACGATTTTCCTCTATTCAAACAACAACCAACCAGCGCCGACCTATGCCTTTTGATGTTGCGGCGCCCGCCACGGAGCCGCTCTTTGAAAGTGGCCGCACCAAAATCCACCGAACCTTTGTCCCATCCTTCGTCCCGGTGCGCCGGTGCGCGGCCGAAGAGAGGCTAATCCGCCACAGATTATTACCATGTCGCCGACAACAGAGGCCAGACCGCTGCCATCTCATGCTCAGCGAGGGCAGTGTTGCCAGAAAAGACAATAATTTTTGTGTTTAAAAAGATAAATGTTTGTCTCAACAATGTTTGGAGAACAATTAGCAATTAGTATTATTGATACAAAAATTAACATGTGCACTAGTGAAGCAAGAAACAAAATTTTCCTAGGAAATTTGACATAATTCACTTACATTAATTGGCCACAATTAATAATACATAAAACCTATTGAGTGTAGAATAAAATATTCTAGTTCTGCTCACGGGAAGACTGTAATTTTGGGTAAAACTTTAGGATGAAAACGAAAATGTTAAGTTATCATTTTCCCAGGACTGGCATCACTGACCAGCATCACGAGCCGGCAACACCTGAGGTGTGAACCACGACCGGGCCCGGATTAAGAACGATTGTGCCACCCTCCCGGACAGAAGCAACCTCCCCCACCCGGGTTCTCCGCATTCGGCGCGGCAATGAATGAATAACAATTTCCTCTGTGACGAATCTATTTCATGTTTAATTTCCTTATAATGGAACCGTCGCGCGCGCGCGCTCGCACTCTCTCTCGCCCCGACACATACACACACCTCAGGCCGCGCGGTGAGATCCCCTTTCCCGACCGCTACGCCCGTCTCCACCACCAGCGATCGAACCCGGATTGATCGGTTTAGTGCCGGGCGCACACATCCGCTCCACTTTGTCGGCGCCCGGCTTGTTGCGAAACGTATTAACACCGTTAACTGTGCAATTCATTCAGGGTCCGAGCCGCCCGGCACCGTCATTCATTCATGCACGCGGCGGCCAACC
>KZ069482.1:61037-78491 GCA_002091845.1 Anopheles cracens
GCAGGAGCATCGGTAGCGGCGGCACGGCACGTTCTTAAAGACAACTCAATTCCTCAGTGTAAGCACGCAGAAATTGATCAGGGCGCTGCAATATTGTGCAAGTAGTTACGCAAAAAGAAGCGTTTCCATGTCGACGGAGTAAAATGAGGCGAGGATTTCTGTCGCAGTGTTACTCCTGGTGATGAGGAAAGTGATGCTAACGGAGAACTTGCATTCTCCAAAGACATTGAGACACTTTTTCAAGAAAATCACAAACCAAGGCAGAAGTCTATTAGCAGCTAAGCCAGCAATAATATGTTGAAATGAATTAGATCAACAAACTGTTCTCATAGGTGTTCAGCAGTTACAATCCCAAGAATGGTTTAAACCACACTATTTGATCAAGTTTATCCATCTCCTAGTTTATAGGAAAACCGGTTACGAAATCTAATACACGCCATCCACAATCTCACGCACTCAGTGAACCGATGTGAGTTATAATTCGATCGTATAATCTTAAAGCCATACTTCCTTCGCGGGCACTAAAGCATTTGTCACCTGTTAGGCACTCGTATCATGTTCATACGACCAAATACGTCTAACACCATCCGCACGCCAAATGGCACAACTCAGTGTAGCAACAAGAATGTAATGCACTTTCTTACATCTTCTTCATCATTCAGTGTTATGGACACGACCAGAGGCTGCAAGAAATAAATTAAATTTATCCGATAGCTAAACAATCGGACGCGCAGCTTCCGAGAACTCCTCCGGCTCCTTCGAAGAAGTAACACATTGCGACGCCTGCGTGATGCGTATTGTTCGGGAATGCGAGCGCGATAATGAAACACTACCGAACGGCGTACGTGGTAGCCGAGTGCAGCCGACGCATGTTGCAATTACCGATTGCATTCTTGCACTAATTCCACCACCAGCCGTGGCTGTGGCAGCATCGGTCTGCAAAGCCGATCAGATTGGCCTGCGCGCGCGCGCCCGCTTGTTTTTGCCTCTCCCATTTGCAGCGGTCGCTAGTAATTAATCAAAACTGTCTCAATCGATCCCCAGCACTCCATAAACGGCCATAAAGCCCGTGATACCGTTTGCCGGTGCCGCAGCCACCACCACCACCACCACCACCGTCGTCTCGTGCACGTGTAATGAGCTTGTGGTGCATCGATTTTTGGTCAGCCCACCATACCCAACACGGCGATTGGCTCAACCGGCGCGCCGTGATCGTGTTCGGGTGGATTCGCGAGCGAGCGCGCGCACGCCCAGGGATTCCACGCCAATCCGAACCGCACCGCCAGGGTCGAGTGGTTCGATTGCCGACCGGATAGGACTCCTTTCCGGGAGTGAAGAGACACTGCCGGATGCTGCGACCGTTCCAATCAAAGACAACCGAGGGTCAACCGCGGTAATGATCCGATCGTTCGCGGTCTGTGTGGCCAAATGCAGACATTAGCACTCACGCACGCACGCGAAACGAGATCGTCTATCGCGCTGGAGATGCCCACACGCTCACAGCCGCGGTGGGCGAAAGTCGACGCATTTCGCCCGCCCGGATGACGTGAAACATATTCTTGATGAAATGCTCAAACAATGTTACCGAGCATAAAAGAAACGTATCTGTACAGCACAAATATGGCAGTGAAAGATTTATGATGAGTGTACAAGAAGAACTGCGTGAAAAATGATTTACAGAGCGAAAGCATCTCCCGCCCGCACAAAAATCGTCATTAAAAACACTTTATGTAAATCAACTCGCCAGCTCAACGCACTCGGTACGCCCGGGCCGTCACCGTATGCGTACAAATCGATTTATGATAAAGATGTCAAAACTAAACCCTACCGTAACGCCACGAACAAAAGTATGCACCAAACGATCGTTTGGTTTGGGAAAAATGGGATTTTGAATCTCCCGGAATAAGCGGGATCTTGTTAAACCATTTGTCACACCGAAGTTGGCGAATTCGCAGGATACTGGGAAAGAACATTCGTTTGCAAAAAAAAAACAAACGCAAATTTTTAACTCACGACGGCGAAAACGGATTCGGCATGAGTTACGTGAAAACTCACGCGAAAGCGCGCGCAAGCCAGCCTTTACTCACATAAATCATCGTTTAAGTGCGCGTTTTTCTTTGTGTAAAAAAAAAACAAACGCAAATTTTTAACTCACGACGGCGAAAACGGATTCGGCATGAGTTACGTGAAAACTCACGCGAAAGCGCGCGCAAGCCAGCCTTTACTCACATAAATCATCGTTTAAGTGCGCGTTTTTCTTTGTGTTATATTCAAACGTCTCTATTGCCTCTTTGGAGTTTTCTTCGCCCTGTGCCACTATCATTACCAACCCGTCGGTCTGTCCCGAGGCACTTCTCGGGCGTGTTCTCAGCGCCCGGAGGAGTGGAGATGTAATAAATTTTCTCAACCATGTCTCCCGTAAATGTGTTGATGATATGTTAGAAATTAATGAGCCACTTCCCAGCCGGCGGGAAAAGTGTCCCCATCCGGCGGTGATCCCACACGTGCAAGCTGTGCGTATCGATGGCTTTAAGTGGCCGACACGCGATTGCTTGCAGATGGAGGGAGCTGGAAGCTAACAACAGCAACATCAGCGGTGGCCTCAGAAGTCAGACGCATCCCGGTACCGGGCCAAGGTGTCTAATGAGATAGTTGGCAGGTACGCTGTAATGACAAATGTGCTCCCGGCAGCAAACGGTGGACACGGAACGGAGCCTCGCTTGCACCGGAGCCAGCTCGGGAGCGGTAGTTTTGCGACGGCTTATCGGGTGAAGGTTATTATGTTTTGTCCGTGCATGAGCAATTGATGCCCGTGCGAGAATTGTTAGCGGAAGGAGCGATTTTTTTCGAGTTTCCAAAATAAAATAACATCCATGCTCATTAGCTGTTTGTTCTGGAAAGGTGCTATTTACATTGTTTCATTTGCCGCTGAACAAATGGTGGTGCCCGGCAGCGGTTATGCTTCAGTAGCTAATTCGTCATTCATTCCGTTCAGGGTTGTATATGTTAGTGTGTGGAATGATTTTTGTGAAACATATTCTTGATGAAATGCTCAAACAATGTTACCGAGCATAAAAGAAACGTATCTGTACAGCACAAATATGGCAGTGAAAGATTTATGATGAGTGTACAAGAAGAACTGTGTGAAAAATGATTTACAGAGCGAAAGCATCTCGCGTCCGCACAAAAATCGTCATTAAAAACACTTTATGTAAATCAACTCGCCAGCTCAACGCACTCGGTACGCCCGGGCCGTCACCGTATGCGTACAAATCGATTTATGATAAAGATGTCAAAACTAAACCCTACCGTAACGCCACGAACAAAAGTATGCACCAAACGATCGTTTGGTTTGGGAAAAATGGGATTTTGAATCTCCCGGAATAAGCGGGATCTTGTTAAACCATTTGTCACACCGAAGTTGGCGAATTCGCAGGATACTGGGAAAGAACATTCGTTTGCAAAAAAAAAAAACAAACGCAAATTTTTAACTCACGACGGCGAAAACGGATTCGGCATGAGTTACGTGAAAACTCACGCGAAAGCGCGCGCAAGCCAGCCTTTACTCACATAAATCATCGTTTAAGTGCGCGTTTTTCTTTGTGTTATATTCAAACGTCTCTATTGCCTCTTTGGAGTTTTCTTCGCCCTGTGCCACTATCATTACCAACCCGTCGGTCTGTCCCGAGGCACTTCTCGGGCGTGTTCTCAGCGCCCGGAGGAGTGGAGATGTAATAAATTTTCTCAACCATGTCTCCCGTAAATGTGTTGATGATATGTTAGAAATTAATGAGCCACTTCCCAGCCGGCGGGAAAAGTGTCCCCATCCGGCGGTGATCCCACACGTGCAAGCTGTGCGTATCGATGGCTTTAAGTGGCCGACACGCGATTGCTTGCAGATGGAGGGAGCTGGAAGCTAACAACGTCTTATCAACACAACATTCGGCTGCTATTCGGCTGCTATTCCAACATGATTCATTCAATTAAGTATGAAATTCTCACTATCGAAACGATCATGCCACCGAAATCGCATGCAACCACCTGCTGCAAGCGGTTTCGCCATCAGCTCGTGCTAATAAAGAGCAGCAGAAATTAATTCGAACGCCATCATATCAACGAGCCACTTCGAGCAGCCAATTGTCCCCGGGACGCTACCTAACGCAACGCAACATCGGATGCATCTTCGATGCGTTAGTCTTTTTTTTTGTTCTTCGATGCTGCCGTCGGACCGGCATCTCAACCGGCCCGGTTCGTGGGTTGGATCGGTAATAAAAAAAACGGGCGCAGTGTTTTTGCTGCTTCCATGCTGGCGATCCTGCGGAGGGGATGGGTGCGAAAGCGTTCGTCACGATGCGCTGCGATGGACAATGCGAACAAACATACCGCCCGGCACAACTCGGTACAAATCTCAATTATGGGAAAATAATTAGAGCGCGATGATGGTGGCCCACTCGAACCCACCGGCTCGTGCGCTTACTTGAGCCAGGAGCAGAGAGAATATGGGAGGGAGGCTTAATTGTGCCCGGCGTACTTATTTGGTGCTGCGGCGAGCGATGTCCTTCTGGAAGGAAACCGAGGACCTCCATTTTTGGGAAGCACCTGAAGAGCAGACCATCCCGGCGTTCCTGTGGGCGCAGAAGAGAAAAAAAATCGCAGCAAAATGGACGCAGCTTGTTTGCGTGCAAAATCACGCGCACGTCACGCACTCACGGAATTCGGGTGGCGGTGGTGGGCATCTCCGTGCCCGTGCACCACTCTAATTAGCCACACTGCAATGGCGGCCGAGGGCCGGCTACTAACGAAGCATTTTTCGAGCAGCGCGTCCTGAACGGAGAATGGGAGCAGTTGCTGACACCACCACCACCACCGTCGTCTCGTGCACGTGTAATGAGCTTGTGGTGCATCGATTTTTGGTCAGCCCACCATACCCAACACGGCGATTGGCTCAACCGGCGCGCCGTGATCGTGTTCGGGTGGATTCGCGAGCGAGCGCGCGCACGCCCAGGGATTCCACGCCAATCCGAACCGCACCGCCAGGGTCGAGTGGTTCGATTGCCGACCGGATAGGACTCCTTTCCGGGAGTGAAGAGACACTGCCGGATGCTGCGACCGTTCCAATCAAAGACAACCGAGGGTCAACCGCGGTAATGATCCGATCGTTCGCGGTCTGTGTGGCCAAATGCAGACATTAGCACTCACGCACGCACGCGAAACGAGATCGTCTATCGCGCTGGAGATGCCCACACGCTCACAGCCGCGGTGGGCGAAAGTCGCCACATTTCGCCCGCCCGGATGACAGGATGTTCCACCAGCTCCCGGGGCCCCATCCGGAATGTTGCCACGGGAAAAATGTTCTCCCAAACCGAAAACGGAACATTGGCTCAATTAATTGACACGCACTGTGCATTAGAGGCACCGTTTTTTTCGCTCTCGCTCTCTTCTATCGCTCCGACCCATCCAGTCTCGGCGATCGTTTTCGATCGGTGCGATCGATGGAGCGAGCAATTAATTAAAATCGCGAGCAGCACCCCAAACATGGGGTCGAGCCATCGTCAAACGAATTGCAGCTAATCGCCATCGCAGCAGCGACGGATGCGGATGCGGACGCACAGTATAGGGTGATTTGATTTTAATTACCATCCAAACCGCGCACAAAGTGTCAATTGCGCGGTTCCAATTGGAAGTGAGCGATGGAGGGATGAAAAAAAAAACGGGCGCAGTGTTTTTGCTGCTTCCATGAACGGCGTACGTGGTAGCCGAGTGCAGCCGACGCATGTTGCAATTACCGATTGCATTCTTGCACTAATTCCACCACCAGCCGTGGCAGTGGCAGCATCGGTCTGCAAAGCCGATCAGATTGGCCTGCGCGCGCGCGCCCGCTTGTTTTTGCCTCTCCCATTTGCAGCGGTCGCTAGTAATTAATCAAAACTGTCTCAATCGATCCCCAGCACTCCATAAACGGCCATAAAGCCCGTGATACCGTTTGCCGGTGCCGCAGCCACCAATATTGTGCAAGTAGTTACGCAAAAAGAAGCGTTTCCATGTCGACGGAGTAAAATGAGGCGAGGATTTCTGTCGCAGTGTTACTCCTGGTGATGAGGAAAGTGATGCTAACGGAGAACTTGCATTCTCCAAAGACATTGAGACACTTTTTCAAGAAAATCACAAACCAAGGCAGAAGTCTATTAGCAGCTAAGCCAGCAATAATATGTTGAAATGAATTAGATCAACAAACTGTTCTCATAGGTGTTCAGCAGTTACAATCCCAAGAATGGTTTAAACCACACTATTTGATCAAGTTTATCCATCTCCTAGTTTATAGGAAAACCGGTTACGAAATCTAATACACGCCATCCACAATCTCACGCACTCAGTGAACCGATGTGAGTTATAATTCGATCGTATAATCTTAAAGCCATACTTCCTTCGCGGGCACTAAAGCATTTGTCACCTGTTAGGCACTCGTATCATGTTCATACGACCAAATACGTCTAACACCATCCGCACGCCAAATGGCACAACTCAGTGTAGCAACAAGAATGTAATGCACTTTCTTACATCTTCTTCATCATTCAGTGTTATGGACACGACCAGAGGCTGCAAGAAATAAATTAAATTTATCCGATAGCTAAACAATCGGACGCGCAGCTTCCGAGAACTCCTCCGGCTCCTTCGAAGAAGTAACACATTGCGACGCCTGCGTGATGCGTATTGTTCGGGAATGCGAGCGCGATAATGAAACACTACCGAACGGCGTACGTGGTAGCCGAGTGCAGCCGACGCATGTTGCAATTACCGATTGCATTCTTGCACTAATTCCACCACCAGCCGTGGCAGTGGCAGCATCGGTCTGCAAAGCCGATCAGATTGGCCTGCGCGCGCGCGCCCGCTTGTTTTTGCCTCTCCCATTTGCAGCGGGGTGGAGATCGTGATGATGGTGATGATGATGATGAGCAGGAGCATCGGTAGCGGCGGCACGGCACGTTCTTAAAGACAACTCAATTCCTCAGTGTAAGCACGCAGAAATTGATCAGGGCGCTGCAATATTGTGCAAGTAGTTACGCAAAAAGAAGCGTTTCCATGTCGACGGAGTAAAATGAGGCGAGGATTTCTGTCGCAGTGTTACTCCTGGTGATGAGGAAAGTGATGCTAACGACGTGCAAGCTGTGCGTATCGATGGCTTTAAGTGGCCGACACGCGATTGCTTGCAGATGGAGGGAGCTGGAAGCTAACAACATCTTATCAACACAACATTCGGCTGCTATTAGTGTGGGGTGGGTGTTTTTTTATCTTGCAACATGATTCATTCAATTAAGTATGAAATTCTCACTATCGAAACGATCATGCCACCGAAATCGCATGCAACCACCTGCTGCAAGCGGTTTCGCCATCAGCTCGTGCTAATAAAGAGCAGCAGAAATTAATTCGAACGCCATCATATCAACGAGCCACTTCGAGCAGCCAATTGTCCCCGGGACGCTACCTAACGCAACGCAACATCGGATGCATCTTCGATGCGTTAGTCTTTTTTTTTGTTCTTCGATGCTGCCGTCGGACCGGCATCTCAACCGGCCCGGTTCGTGGGTTGGATCGGTAATCGCTGGTAATGACGGTTATTGGCGGCATGGGCCAGTAAGTTGAGCGCGAAGCGTTCGTCACGATGCGCTGCGATGGACAATGCGAACAAACATACCGCCCGGCACAACTCGGTACAAATCTCAATTATGGCAAAATAATTAGAGCGCGATGATGGTGGCCCACTCGAACCCACCGGCTCGTGCGCTTACTTGAGCCAGTAGCAGAGAGAAGATGGGAGGGAGGCTTAATTGTGCCCGGCGTACTTATTTGGTGCTGCGGCGAGCGATGTCCTTCTGGAAGGAAACCGAGGACCTCCATTTTTGGGAAGCACCTGAAGAGCAGACCATCCCGGCGTTCCTGTGGGCGCAGAAGAGAAAAAAAATCGCAGCAAAATGGACGCAGCTTGTTTGCGTGCAAAATCACGCGCACGTCACGCACTCACGGAATTCGGGTGGCGGTGGTGGGCATCTCCGTGCCCGTGCACCACTCTAATTAGCCACACTGCAATGGCGGCCGAGGGCCGGCTACTAACGAAGCATTTTTCGAGCAGCGCGTCCTGAACGGAGAATGGGAGCAGTTGCTGAATTCTCGCTGCTGCATCGCCCAGCAAAGTGTGATCGAAACTGCTCATTAGAATGCTGCACCGGAAAACAATTAGCGCTGGGATGATTGGGGCAGGCACGATTGGCACGTACACGGATTGGTCGCTTCTATGGTCTGATTGGTTGGGCTGCGGAATGCGTCAAATCCGTTTCGGGTTCGCGGTGTGCGAATGGTCCAAAATAGAGCAATTAGACCGGACCAAAAATGGTATGAGTATTTTCGGCACTCGTCGGTCAATTACTGGTAAGGAGGACTAAAGAGGCTCTGAAAGGATGATTCTCATTCGGGAGCGGGAAGGTTAGTTACGTTGAATAGCGTTCTTAGAAGACTCTTCTTCTTTTGAACTTCGCTACTACACTCCTGTTAGCATTCGACTTTTTGTGAGCTGATGAATCTGCCTGACAATACTATAAGATATATTTTAAAACGTAAAGTTTTGTTCTTTAACAAATCCATGGAAGGCACAACAAACAATCCGGCCATCCGGGGAGGGGTCGGATTTCAGAAACGGCCTAGATCCTATCGATCTCCTCGCTAGGATCACTCCAGCAACATCCCCTATTCTTTGCGCCCCCGGGTGCGTTGGGTAGGAAAATTTGCAGCCTCACCTTCGGCCGGTGCTTCCGGGCGGAATAGAACAATGGGAAAAATGGCGAGAAAACCAAAGCAAAAACATTCGGCCAGCAAGCTTACCGCAAACAGGAGGTCGCCCCGTCCGCAGTGTCACTGGCCTGGGGGACGCTTGTTAAACAACGCGAAACATCCACGAATAAGACGTTCCGGAGCGTGTTGTTACGACGCCAGCGTCAGATGGCAACGCGAATCTTCCTGCCAATCGCGTAATTGCACCGCAGCATCTGTCCGTCTTCATCGATAACGACGCATCGCTGACGGTGGCCAAAACGACGCCTGCTGATCCGTCGATGCACCTGAGCCCGGGCCACGGAAAGTGGGCTCCGTTCGCGGGCAAGGATAAACAAGGCTTAAGCAGATTCGCCAACGTCACCAACGTTCGACTCTCCTCATTAGGCCACCGCCGTGATCACCGCCGCCGTCCGGAGCGTTTCGTAAATTGCATATCGTTAGGAACGGTTTAAATACGAATTACAATAAATTGGCAATCTCGCATCACACTGCACCGAGCGATGATGCTGGTCGTTGTGCTGCAATTGCCGATACACGGCGTCGTCCTTGCGTCGGGTGCTTCCGGATCGGCAGCAAAAATGCAAAACCAATCCGTTCGACAACTTTGCCTCTCGCTTGCGCGCCCAGTGCCGGGGCGGGAGGGCAAGAATATCCTGCCACAAGTCCAATTGATTCATCGTACGCAATGTTCGTTTCGTCCGGAATCGTCCGCGCACCCGTTGTACCACAATCCGCGGTCGGGCACTTGCTGGCAGAAACGGAGCAGCACAGCGAAGCCAGCAGCGCCAGCAGCCATTCATTATTTGGAGTTTTATTTTATTGAATATTGATAACCGTACTTCCGGCCGTACTTCGATTCGCTCCGCATGTCGAATGCAAATCCACCAGCGTGGCCCGTCCGGGCAATTTGATACACTTTCTTCGCCGTGTTTCGCGCACGGCGCATGATGGTGGTGGTGGTTTTGCGCTGTTGCTCTTTCCTCTTCCCAATTTTGCTTTCGGGTGCGCCCGAAAGAGGGATTTCGGGCAATATCTCGTTAATACAGGACGATTCAAAACATCCTTCCAGACGCGGGAACTTCCCGATCGTTAACGGCGCAAGGAAAAGTGTAATAAAATGTGTTTTGAGATCTTCATTTGTCATCTAAATGTGATGCAAATTTGAGGTTTAAGTTATGAAGCAATGTTTAGAAGCGAATGTTTCCCTTGGAGGGTGTGGTGGTAGTTAGTTGAATATTAACGCGTTGAATTTTTAAATAAATCAGAAGAGGGAAAACTTTTATTCACAACTGTTAGCATAGTTATAAATATTCACTACTTTATTATTTTTAAAATGTCAATATTGTTTTACAAAAACAACCTTATTCGTAGAATGCAAGGAAATACGAATGTAAGGAAAGGACGCCAAAGTGCATTGAACATTCCCATTGTTAACATTTCCCTAACCTCAGCTAGTTGTGATAATTTTTGCATAATATAATCATAATTTGGCTAATAGTGTTAAAGGAAAATTACGGCTTAATGTTTGAGCTATGAAGTACGAATCAAGTTTAACTGAGGATTCGATGTGTTAGATGTGTTCTTTTAATTGAGTTACGAACATATTACGAAAAGGAAATTTTTCATATTCGGTCATACTAACAAAAATCCAATAAATTCCAGCTTCGTTGACTGTTACCGCCCTTAGTGAGCTTTTGAGAATCAGATGTTTACAAATTACATTCTTAATCACCAATATCGCTTCATTCTCGCTGACAAATTCTCGTTGAGAATCATTTATTAGCTTAGATAAAATTTGGAGTACAATTATTTAACACTAACGGTCAAATTCGGCCTCAATTGACACTTTGGAACTTTGAACTTCGATAGCTCGAAAACGACTAGAGATATCGACAAACGGTTTTCACCCAAAGACTTATATTTTTTCAAAGTATGTTTTAAGCGTTTTCCAAATTTTTGTAAAAATTCGTAAATTTCTGAGATACATCTTGTTACTCCTTTCGTGCAAATCGAGGTGTCAATTGACACCTAGATGGCGATTTTTGGCAATTGTTGACCGATTTGGCTGTCATTTTCACCAGTTTACGTATAGTATAGAATTTACGTATAGTTTTTAAGGTTTTTAAAATTTTGTCGTCAGCGGATTTTTTTCTTGAGGAGGGCTGGGGAGAGAGTATTTTCTCCATTTGACCGTAAGTGTTAAAAGACTTGTGTCTTAAAGATTGGCTTTTGGCTATTGGTCTATTGGCGCATCGTACGGATATAGCACTTGCCAAGTATACTAAACTAGGATACAAATGCATTGACTCGTTTCGATAGATTATCATTTGGATCCGATGTTGTGACGTGTTTAATGAGGTGTTTCTTTCGGAACATCACGTCTAGAAAATGCTCCCAAACAGTCCATCGCTTTGTCCAATAGCTTGACCGAAAATGTCTCGTTGGTTTTGGACAAGTTAGTGGCAGTTCACAAAGAAGCAAAAATATCACAACACAGCTACAAACCGGTGGGAGCCCTAGCGACAGTGGTTTGGATTGGAACTGGAAACGATGGCTCCCGGGAAGCCAATCAAACCTGCTACCCACTTACCGAAGCAAACCAGAGTAGACCAAACAACCGGCAACACCGTCATCTTCCTGCCTGCCGATGCAATTTGTGGCCAGCGCAATCGCACCGGAGATGATGGTTTGATGCATTCATGAATGAATCTTCGTCCCAAGCTCACACACACGCCTGCTACTCAGTAAAACAATCAACGGTGTATTGCACCGCCTCCCTCCGTCAACCCTCCCATCCACCCACCGCATCCGGAGCACCGAGGAGGATGCTCACCTGGGGTAAACCGCATTGTTTGCCGTACCAGTGCGCACCGATCGCCATCGCCAATTGCAATCGGCAATCGAACGGAACAACGGGTCGATCGAAAAATTGCGCGTGATTGCGTACGCACGCCGATGATGATCGATGACCGGTTCCCCCGCCCGTTCCCTCGCCCCAAACAAGCGGCCCCGGGACGACCCGCTTCCATTCCGGCGCGCGTGGTTGCGGTCTTCCGGCCGCTCCTGGATGGATGTACCGTTCCGGAGATTGAGTGACGCCGGAAATCGGAAGACGCGTCTGATGGCGCTTCCTGTCTGCTCACCGCCGGCTTTGAAACGGGCCCAGGTGCGCAATAATTGTCCCTGGCAGCCTTTCCGAGCGACATTCCCAGCGCAGCTCGGTCCCGGAGTCCTCGCCAATTGAGCCGCGGAGTCATTCCGGCAAGGAAAAAGCCGTGAAAAATATCCCCCCATCAATTATTTCCTCATTTTGGGTTGTGTGACAGTGTGCGTGTGTGTGTGTGTGTGTGCACTAAACCTCCCCCTTTGGAGGAAAACAAATGCACTTGCTACCTTGTTCCACCGCAAAGGGAAGTTCCTTCCCCCCCGACCAGGGGGCCAACGTCTAATGTCTTCCGTCTGGTGTATAAATTATGCCATCTCCAGCCAGCCTGCAACTGCATCGCCGGGCGCGCCGGCCACGGTTAGGAGCTGATTTGAAATTCAGAGCTCGGTTTCCGCCGCTTGCCCCGGTCGGGACGAGCCGGTTACGCCGGACACCGGCTCGCCGCCACTTTGTGCCAGATTCCCGGGCGACTTTCGCCCCATGCCAAGCGCCAAGGCTGATGCTTTATGACGCTTTTGCGACCGAAACGAGCACTGGCAGTGCGGGGTCCAAGAAGGAAGACATGAATTTCGCTTTCCGACCTTCTTCTCGAACAACCGCACCAGTTGCTGGAGCCACTAAAAGCATGCAGATCACACATTGACACCCGGAAAACAGCTGCATTTAGAATGCGCACCCCGAAACCACAGCGCCATTGTGTGCGCGAAGCATTCGACAGCTCATTTATCCGCTCCGGTTGCCGCGACCACAGAGCACCTGACCTGACCTGGGACAGGCTGCCCTACGCGCTGGCTGCGGCTGCCTCTGCTGCTCTAATGATACTCGGAAATGCCAGAAACCGATGCCGATTGAAATGCGCCGAGCGCTTTTCCCAACCTCCGCTAATTGGTGGTTGTTCGGCTGCAATGAGCGTAAATGGCGTGTCCGTTTTGCGTGTAATGAGTGGCAAATCTGGGCACGGACACCACGAACGCCAGGTGCGTGCGTGTGGCTTCCCGAAGGATGCAGCGATCGTTAGCCTTTCGTTAGAGTGTGCATGTTTTCGCACACCCTGCACCGTGCGTGTGTGTGTGTGTGGCGAAAATTAAGGCGTGGTGCAAATGCGGTGGCGCATACAAGGGTGCAACACGGTGCGCCCGACTGCAAAAAAGGACACTCGACTGCATGCAAACACGGCCAAACTAATAAGCGTCCCGTGTGTCCGTGTTTACCTTTTTTGGCCGGTCCAAAAATTCGCACCGAATTCGCCTGCTGGTCGTCCCAGCCAGTGGAAAGACCACGCCCCTGCTTTTCGGTGGGAAAGCGTTACTGTTGGTGTTGTTCTTGGTGTTGGCGTTTGTTTGACGAGCTTTTCCGAGCCGTCGGCAGCGAGAGAGACCCGAGTTTTCCCGAGTTTTTCGTCTCAGCTGGTGAGCTGGTGAGAGAGCGTGACGGTGGAGCTGCTGCAAGCGTGGGGAATCCTTTCCGAGAACTCACCGGAGTCAGTGAGTGGAAATCGTTGTGTCCTAGGAACTCACAGTCAAACTTTAGGAGGCCAAATCTATTATGAGAATTTTCAGCCGCGTTGTTGTTTCACTAGCCGTAGTAGAGATATGGTTACTGGTTGCAGTTTACTCCTCAATGATAAGAAATGGTGCCATACTAATATTTTAGACACAAGCACGTCAAAAGATGCAGAGGATGTAACTAACGTTTAACTAACTTATAAGTTGAAGTTCTGTGTTAAAACAAGATATAAAAATTGCTATATAAACAACTAGGTTATAAATTATAGCCGGTCATATCCAAATTCTGGTTTCAACGTCTATCCTAAGACATGTTCATGGGAACATAAGTAAGTCCTCTGCTGCATACATGTTCTCTACGTTTAGACTAAACTGAAAAACGCAATTTAATCGTCTCCATGGAAAAAGTAGCTATTACTATTTGTACCGAACGCGGTCATTTTGGGCGATCATTTTCAGCCTATATTTTTTACAAGTAAATTTGTTTGAAATAGTTTCAAATTGGAGTTTTATTTTAAAGAATCAGAATCTATTGTATGCTGATTTTTCTCTACACTGTCTCCATGCCTTCCGGTTTTCGTTTGTAAACGTGAAAATGGTTTTGAATTGCTATTAACATCTAGAACAGAATAGAACATTTTATTCATCACGTAAACACGCATTTATACTGTTTTGTAAGAAAGGCTCAGGGTAGTCATGAAAAGTGAAAAAAATAGTAACGAATCTGTGAACACTCCATACTGTTTCGCGCAATACTGTTTAACAAGTAAGAAGAAGAAGAAAAGCAAGTAAGCGAAAAAAAATGAAATTATATGAGTCTATACTCACACCACATTTGAGAGATCTAAACAATGTCTAAAATGTGAAAAAAAATGTGGAAAATCTAAAAGTTTCCTTCTCAATGTCTCAAACATGCCTCTCTAAGATTTAAAGTAATTTATGGTTTATATGGATCGGTTTCGGTAAAAGTTGGTATACCTTAAGGTTAGCTTGGCTTTTAAAGTTAAACAACTTAGCTTGTTTTGTCATTTTTACTCAATATGAAGCTAAACAATTACTCTCAACCCTAGCTGAGATTAATATGCTGGTTAAGCTGGTTTTTACTTTATGTGAGGAATTGCGATAGACTTCTTGTATTTATTTGTACAGCTCTACGCAGTATTGTATTGCTGATATACATCTATTGTAGCATTTCAGTACAGAAGATGATATTATGCGACGATAATATTAGATACTCTACCTAAAGTTACCCTGCCCATTTTACCAAGGGCTTCCAAAGTATCCAGCTACTCCATTTCAGTGTTGCCCACAAGAAAAGAGATAGGATCAGGTGCATTTAAATACACCTCGATAGGGAAATCTCCATTGCACGTATCGGCCTATCTTTATCAAACACCCCTCCACCAACTAGCCGCACCAGAACTGTCCGAATGGAAGTGAATCGTTACGTAACTAGTAGATTCGCTTGTCTCGATGTAAAAACGATCATACGGTGTCCGAAGGGAATAAAAAACGACACTCAGACACACACACACACACACACACACACACTCCCCTCACACGTCTGAGACGTTTCCATGTATCCTTTAACTGTTTTGTGAGCTTTTTGCAACCTCTATCCCAATCAAAACCTGCAGCTCGGCTCCTCTTGTATGAGTGTGCATTTTGATCTGTTCGCACACATCGATCGTTTTTTTCTCTTACTATCGCTTCCTCCCCTTCCTTAACAGGCAACGTCCCGTCTCCGGTCCGGCGCGAAACGAAGGATCTGTTTCGTCTTTACGATTTTCTCGGCCAGGATTCAGAGTGTTTTCGTTTTTTTTCTTCCGCGACGTACCACTTCCTTACCGAACGAGAACGGCTGGTGGGGGGTTTTCTTTTAGTGCGAGCTTCTGCTGCTAAGCTCTTCCTTGAATCTCTTCTGCGTTCGGGTGGGATATGTTTTTTCTTCTTCGTTCGCAAACCGTCCTGTGTGTGTTTTTATGAGTCTCACCCGCATCCCACCGATTGTGTGTATTGGGGTTGCATTTTTCTCCGCTTGCTCCGCACTCCAGCCCGCACTCCCATCGTATCGGGATCTATTTTTGGTTCGATGGTGGTACGCTTCTTCCTTCGCGGCACACATGCAACACATACCGATTGCAGCACGACAGACAACAGGAGAACTGCTCGCCTATATGAATGCATTCCTTTTACGATTTGTTTCCTTTTTTTCCTTTTTTTTTGCTACAACACCATTCCAGACTCATGCACATAAGGATCCGTTGAACCAATTTGATGCTTTATTTTACTTCCATTCGAGCTGATTTCTTTGTCATTTATTATGCTTCATGGGGTGATGTTTTGAAAACTTTGGGTACTGAAAAAAAGACCGTATAGCATGCATTATTGTTATTTAAAAAATAGTATTTTATACAAAAAAAGAGCAATACAATTATTTGCATGTGTTAACACTGTTCCAATAATCCTGCCTAACCAATTCACACACACCAAGGGGCGAATAATAATGTAGAGCGTTCCTTTCAAAGCCTACTGATGATTTGTTTCAAATTCGAAACCCATCCCTTCGAATACACAATTACACCCAAGGAAATAAGAATTGCGCCACCGTATTGTTGGATAGTTTCGATCATCTCCCTGTTGAATCTTATCTCCTCGCACTGAATTTTGAATGATATTATAACAAATGTTAAAGTAGGGCGCAACAAATTGTTAATCAGTATTTTTTTGTAAATGCTTTTATTGACCAAAGCATTTACAAAATCCTTGTGAAAAAAATATCCAGATAAGCATTTAGTGATGCTAGCAACTTTAAAAGAGTAACCATTCTAAGTGCTCAGATTCAGATTTCGAACTACTTTTCGGATAAAACAACCATTACTTGAGAGTCTCCTTATGCTGACCTATGATGAAAAAAGTTTTTGTTTTCAACACGTTACCTGAACAATTTCCCAAAATACGACAAAATACGAAAAAAGTGATGCTATTTTTATTGCGTTGGGTGTACCCCGTTCACACCACAACAAGAAACTCGAAGCAGCATCGCTGGGGCGCCGGCGAAGAAAACGATAAAGCTCTCGGCGAATAAAAAACGCGCGCAAATTCAAACGTGTTCCGCATGCAATAAGCGCGATCGCGAGGCACACTTCTCGGCCAGGATTCAGAGTGTTTTCGTTTTTTTTCTTCCGCGACGTACCACTTCCTTACCGAACGAGAACGGCTGGTGGGGGGTTTTCTTTTAGTGCGAGCTTCTGCTGCTAAGCTCTTCCTTGAATCTCTTCTGCGTTCGGGTGGGATATGTTTTTTCTTCATTGGGGAGGGACAAAAACGCTTCACCGTAGAAAGACGCCGATCGGTGGCCGACCCCCCAGCCCCCCCAACAACCCCCCTCGGGGGATGACGCGGTAATACGCGGAGTTAGCTCGCTGCACGGGAGGATAGAGAAGAAAGCGCGCACGAGAAGGAACGCGAACGGGCGAACGGAGCAAAAAGCTCCAACGAACACAGAATGTAGCGACAACACGCGGAGAGTGAGAGGCCAGGGGAAGGGGGGAAGAGGGCATGGAGCGCTGGAGGAAAGCGGAAAGCAACAGCAGAACAGCAAATAAAATGTAGAGTACAAAAAAACCTCCACACGAAACGGATCTCTCATCCCCCTTGGCAGCTTCCAACAGCAGAAGCAGCAGCCGGGAAGGATGGATAGCAGTGCATACGGGGCCAAAAACCGAAGCCAACCGGCGATGGAGGTGGCGGTGCGGCCCTCCTCCTCCTCCCCCTCGCGAGCACGGGGAAGGGACGTGTGGGAACTGTGGCACTGAAGAAAATATATGTGTGTATATATAAAACTTATATTTTTCTCGGCAGCATTTTTCTCGGTTTTGTTTGAGCAGAGAAAAAACCCCCCCAGAAGTAGTATTATGAGCGTCAAGACGTTTGCTTCGTCCGGGTGGTCTCGTC
>KZ069482.1:78501-91193 GCA_002091845.1 Anopheles cracens
CCTGCCCGTCGTCGTCGATGCTGCTGTTGCGCCGCCATCGCTACTATTGCTGCCAGTTCCGCCGCTATGGGCGGCATTCGTGGTGACGGTGCGCTCGTCCCGGTGTTCCGGAATTTCTGCGGCCAGTTCGATATACGTCCCGGTATCGTCTAATCGGGCCGGTGAGCCTGACCGGGCCGGCAGAAAACGCACTGCACTCGCAACCCGACCGCACCGGTGCCTTAAGCTATGTGATTTGGAGGGGTCCAGCCTCGACTCGTAAACCGATGTTCCTAAGCGTGTAGCGTGAAGCGTGTGTGCATACGAAACGCAAAGTTCCTAAACGAGCCCATCTCGGCCTTAACCCAACACCGTACCAACGTAACCAACGCCATCAAAGCTAGTGTTATTGTGATCGATAAAGTAACTCCCCCCCAGGATCGCGCGTGCATCGTCTAGAACAACAGCCAACTAGCTCCTCATTCCAAGAATAGAAACTGTGTCACTTACCCCTCCGAAAGTTTGCGATCAGTCAGTCTAGTGAGTTTCCCGCACCTTCAATATCCGACTCCGTAGCGGTGCTGGGAGCAAAAGTTTTCCGAAACTTCTCGCGCCGCGTGCCAAAGTTTTCCACACGGCGTTTCGGGTCGGGAGACGCCTCCGGTCGGGTCGGCATTATCCAAATAGTTTCTTGCTGTTCGCAACCCGGAAAAGGGAAAGTATTATTGCGTTCGTTTTTTTTCTCCCGTCGTTGTGATTTGGAAAAGTGCGGGTGCTTTATGGTAAAAGTGAGGTTAGTGTTGTTTTGTTTGCTCTTTGCTTTGATGACACCGAGCGCATTAGTGATACAGTAGGCTTTGCTGCTGAGTGGTTTGCGCTGTGGTGTCGCAGAAGCGGTGGTGAATTCGTGAGTAAGAGTGGTGAGAGTGAGATGAGTATACAAGCTATGAGAAAAAAAATTGCTCACTAATGGGAAGACGTAGTAGTGAGTGAGTGAGTGAAGAATAATTGGGAGGGAATTGAGTGAGCCGAAATAGTTAACGATATATGTCTGACGTCCCAATGACGCCGTCAAAGTTGCGAATTAAAGATGACCTGTACAATCGTCTATCGCCGCCTGAAAGCGACGAAATGCTCTTTAAAGCGGGCAAGCCGAGAAGCTCCAACTACTTCTACCCCGGTGCGGTTGGCGCGGGATATGGTGAGCACGAGCCCATCGAAGAGGAGCCTCGGCGATACTCGGACGAATGCTCTCCAAGGACGACCAAAACCAGGACAAAGGTCGCGGAGGATTGCGACAACGCGACCGAATCCAACGCAATACCGTCGAAGTCAGCGTTCATCTTTCCGACCCAGTTCTACAAGAACTTGTTTGCCGCCTCAGCGTCACTGCTGAAGAAGAAGCAGCCGAGGGAGGTGCACGAGGATCGCGACTCGGGCGATGAGTCCGCGACCGATGAGAAGGCGGAGGATCTCTCGAGTCCACCGGGTTTTTCACCGCTCGAGACGGCCCTGTCCGGTGTGGGACAGTTTTCTAGGAGTTTATTTTCGCACGCGACACCTCCGGATGTCAACGGTCCCGACAGTGATCGTGACGTTGATACGAGTGAAAGCAATGAGCTGCAGGAGGTTAGTTTGAGAATGCGGTGAAGAATGCGGTTTGGCTAGTGGACCATACCTGGAATAGTTGGAATATTGTTGAAATTATGGTCCTTATAAATCTTGTGATATTACATAACGTTCAATAAACTTTTCGGGAGCTAATTTCTCGCTTCGAAGGTTTAAGCACGTGCAAATCGGTGATTTACCTATTACTGGCTTGTGGCCAGCTAATGAGTCCAATGTAGAGCCGACAAGCAAACAGAGTCATATCATGCTGATTACTTCTCACACGGGTGAACCTTATAATTGAAATTTGTTTACATTTACACATTACACACTCCTCCTCCAACATGTGTCAAATAATACCTCAATCGATGGAAACCGCTCAGTTAACCTCAAATTAATCATCTCGCATCTCGTCTCTTCCCCGCAGAAACCGTCAAACGCATTCCCGTGGCTGTCGGAGGCGACCAACAACAACGACTACACGAAGGGCAACAACAACATCCACCACGGTACCCCTCCCCACCTGCACCATCCGCACCACCCCCACCACCACCATCACCACCACCACCACCCGCACCATTCCCACCACCATCCCCATCTCGGTTCGGGGGGACTCGCGAACCAGTCGAGCCTCGGGGCGTCCTCCGGCGCGGGACCGCTGAGCGCCGCCGGCAACGGCAACTGTCGGCACGGACACCCGGAGGACACCAAGTGTCGCTCGTTGAGCTGTGGGGGGCCGCCGGCATCGCCCTCCGCCTCCACCAGCCTTGCGGCCAACGAGGGAGCCACTCCCGACACCAGCAGCACGACGGCGACCGCCACGGCCATCCCGAACTTCAACCAGATGCCCGTCCCGGGCGGCGTGCAGGGCCAGAACCCGACCCAGGGCCTCGTGCACTGGATGAGCGCGGTGATGGCCGAGCACATGACCTCCAACCCGCACAACCGAGAGAGGTGCACGAGGATCGCGACTCGGGCGATGAGTCCGCGACCGATGAGAAGGCGGAGGATCTCTCAAGTCCACCGGGTTGTTCACCGCTCGAGACGGCCCTGTCCGGTGTGGGACAGTTTTCTAGGAGTTTATTTTCGCACGCGACACCTCCGGATGTCAACGGTCCCGACAGTGATCGTGACGTTGATACGAGTGAAAGCAATGAGCTGCAGGAGGTTAGTTTGAGAATGCGGTGAAGAATGCGGTTTGGCTAGTGGACCATACCTGGAATAGTTGGAATATTGTTGAAATTATGGTCCTTATAAATCTTGTGATATTACATAACGTTCAATAAACTTTTCGGGAGCTAATTTCTCGCTTCGAAGGTTTAAGCACGTGCAAATCGGTGATCGATAAAGTAACTCCCCCCCAGGATCGCGCGTGCATCGTCTAGAACAACAGCCAACTAGCTCCTCATTCCAAGAATAGAAACTGTGTCACTTACCCCTCCGAAAGTTTGCGATCAGTCAGTCTAGTGAGTTTCCCGCACCTTCAATATCCGACTCCGTAGCGGTGCTGGGAGCAAAAGTTTTCCGAAACTTCTCGCGCCGCGTGCCAAAGTTTTCCACACGGCGTTTCGGGTCGGGAGACGCCTCCGGTCGGGTCGGCATTATCCAAATAGTTTCTTGCTGTTCGCAACCCGGAAAAGGGAAAGTATTATTGCGTTCGTTTTTTTTCTCCCGTCGTTGTGATTTGGAAAAGTGCGGGTGCTTTATGGTAAAAGTGAGGTTAGTGTTGTTTTGTTTGCTCTTTGCTTTGATGACACCGAGCGCATTAGTGATACAGTAGGCTTTGCTGCTGAGTGGTTTGCGCTGTGGTGTCGCAGAAGCGGTGGTGAATTCGTGAGTAAGAGTGGTGAGAGTGAGATGAGTATACAAGCTATGAGAAAAAAAATTGCTCACTAATGGGAAGACGTAGTAGTGAGTGAGTGAGTGAAGAATAATTGGGAGGGAATTAAGTGAGTCGAAATAGTTAACGATATATGTCTGACGTCCCAATGACGCCGTCAAAGTTGCGAATTAAAGATGACCTGTACAATCGTCTATGTAAAGACGAAACAGATCCTTCGTTTCGCGCCGGACCGGAGACGGGACGTTGCCTGTTAAGGAAGGGGAGGAAGCGATAGTGAGAAAAAAAAACGATCGATGTGTGCGAACAGATCAAAATGCACACTCATACACGAGGAGCCGAGCTGCAGGTTTTGATTGGGATAGAGGTTGCAAAAATGCTCACAAAACAGTTAAAGGATACATGGAAACGTCAGAGTAATAGTGGCGCGAAGGTATTGTGCGATCTGTGGCCCTTTTTTCGTCTCACAATTGCACCTGTGCTCGCTAAGGCAGGTCTTTGGTCAATAAAAGCATTTACAAAAAAATACTGATTAACAATTTGTTGCGCCCTACTTTAACATTTGTTATAATATCATTCAAAATTCAGTGCGAGGAGATAAGATTCAACAGGGAGATGATCGAAACTATCCAACAATACGGTGGCGCAATTCTTATTTCCTTGGGTGTAATTGTGTATTCGAAGGGATGGGTTTCGAATTTGAAACAAATCATCAGTAGGCTTTGAAAGGAACGCTCTACATTATTATTCGCCCCTTGGTGTGTGTGAATTGGTTAGGCAGGATTATTGGAACAGTGTTAACACATGCAAATAATTGTATTGCTCTTTTTTTGTATAAAATACTATTTTTTAAATAACAATAATGCATGCTATACGGTCTTTTTTTCAGTACCCAAAGTTTTCAAAACATCACCCCATGAAGCATAATAAATGACAAAGAAATCAGCTCGAATGGAAGTAAAATAAAGCATCAAATTGGTTCAACGGATCCTTATGTGCATGAGTCTGGAATGGTGTTGTAGCAAAAAAAAGTATGGTGTATGTTTTTTTTTTGCTTCTGTTCTCCCTAGCTTGCTGTTCCCATCGCTTTCTTCGGTTGTTTTCCTTTTTTTGCATGTGTGTATGTTAGCTCACTCCGGACCGCGTGTCCTTCTTCGGGTTCGTGCCTTACTCCTCTCGTCGACACACGCCAGTTCTCGCCTTCTTCACGCTTCTAGCGCACGGGAATGAAGCGGAGCGGAGAGACGTGCCTTTCCACACGTGGCCTTCCGGTCAGGCGCACATTTTCTCACAGCGTTCGCAGCGAGCTTTGGCGCGCTATTTTATGTTTTCATGTAGCTCCCCCCGGCCCGTTCGGTATCCATCGATTTCAGCTTCCTTCGGCCTCGGGGTTTGAAGCTGTTGATTTGGACTCGCTCGCGATTCACCCGTGGGTGAATTTCGCGAGCGATAAGCTCGTGTGTCTGCGTGTAAGTGGGTTTGCTTCTTTCCTCCTTGGCCGTGGCGGGGCTCTATTCCCGTCCACGCTACGAACGCCTGCTCTGAATGATTTCTGCTCCCGTGTGCCTCGCGATCGCGCTTATTGCATGCGGAACACGTTTGAATTTGCGCGCGTTTTTTATTCGCCGAGAGCTTTATCGTTTTCTTCGCCGGCGCCCCAGCGATGCTGCTTCGAGTTTCTTGTTGTGGTGTGAACGGGGTACACCCAACGCAATAAAAATAGCATCACTTTTTTCGTATTTTGTCGTATTTTGGGAAATTGTTCAGGTAACGTGTTGAAAACAAAAACTTTTTTCATCATAGGTCAGCATAAGGAGACTCTCAAGTAATGGTTGTTTTATCCGAAAAGTAGTTCGAAATCTGAATCTGAGCACTTAGAATGGTTACTCTTTTAAAGTTGCTAGCATCACTAAATGCTTATCTGGATATTTTTTTCACAAGGATTTTGTAAATGCTTTGGTCAATAAAAGCATTTACAAAAAAATACTGATTAACAATTTGTTGCGCCCTACTTTAACATTTGTTATAATATCATTCAAAATTCAGTGCGAGGAGATAAGATTCAACAGGGAGATGATCGAAACTATCCAACAATACGGTGGCGCAATTCTTATTTCCTTGGGTGTAATTGTGTATTCGAAGGGATGGGTTTCGAATTTGAAACAAATCATCAGTAGGCTTTGAAAGGAACGCTCTACATTATTATTCGCCCCTTGGTGTGTGTGAATTGGTTAGGCAGGATTATTGGAACAGTGTTAACACATGCAAATAATTGTATTGCTCTTTTTTTGTATAAAATACTATTTTTTAAATAACAATAATGCATGCTATACGGTCTTTTTTTCAGTACCCAAAGTTTTCAAAACATCACCCCAGCTGCTGCCGGTGCTCCCGACGCTTTCTTTCGTCAGTGTGTTGTTGGCTTTGGCCACCCACCGATGCCCTTCGCGGTTCCTTCGCTGTGCATGTGCATGTGTGTCTAAAAGGATGTGTGTATGGTGTATGTTTTTTTTTTGCTTCTGTTCTCCCTAGCTTGCTGTTCCCATCGCTTTCTTCGGTTGTTTTCCTTTTTTTGCATGTGTGTATGTTAGCTCACTCCGGACCGCGTGTCC
The DNA here is from genome assembly GCA_002091845.1 of Anopheles cracens. Classification (NCBI taxonomy): domain Eukaryota; kingdom Metazoa; phylum Arthropoda; class Insecta; order Diptera; family Culicidae; genus Anopheles; species Anopheles cracens. The sequence continues at coordinate 84,541 of KZ069482.1, forward strand.
TTCTTCGGGTTCGTGCCTTACTCCTCTCGTCGACACACGCCAGTTCTCGCCTTCTTCACGCTTCTAGCGCACGGGAATGAAGCGGAGCGGAGAGACGTGCCTTTCCACACGTGGCCTTCCGGTCAGGCGCACATTTTCTCACAGCGTTCGCAGCGAGCTTTGGCGCGCTATTTTATGTTTTCATGTAGCTCCCCCCGGCCCGTTCGGTATCCATCGATTTCAGCTTCCTTCGGCCTCGGGGTTTGAAGCTGTTGATTTGGACTCGCTCGCGATAAAACCCCCCACCAGCCGTTCTCGTTCGGTAAGGAAGTGGTACGTCGCGGAAGAAAAAAAACGAAAACACTCTGAATCCTGGCCGAGAAAATCGTAAAGACGAAACAGATCCTTCGTTTCGCGCCGGACCGGAGACGGGACGTTGCCTGTTAAGGAAGGGGAGGAAGCGATAGTAAGAGAAAAAAACGATCGATGTGTGCGAACAGATCAAAATGCACACTCATACAAGAGGAGCCGAGCTGCAGGTTTTGATTGGGATAGAGGTTGCAAAAAGCTCACAAAACAGTTAAAGGATACATGGAAACGTCTGAGTAATAGTGGCGCGAAGGTATTGTGCGATCTGTGGCCCTTTTTTCGTCTCACAATTGCACCTGTGCTCGCTAAGGCAGGTCGCTTGTCTTCCCACGCTCTGCCGTTTCTAGAGTAGCCACATATGCATCGCTCGCTGAATATTATTGCTCAATTTTATTACCAAACCGACGGGCAGGGAAAGTACATTCTCCAACGAACTTTCTGCTATAAGTTGCCACATATAGGGTGAATTATTCGACTTGAATTATTAATGTTCTATCGAATATGAATTTAGTATTGCACTTCGGTTGAAAAGCTCGTCTTATCCAAATAAACATTTCTTATTATTTAGTTCCTTTTTTATGCTGTATTACTTTCGTATAAACTGTACTACAATTCAACTATAATTCAGATATAACAATACGAAAAGGTGCCATAAAGAGTCCTACTCGATTCATGCAGTGAGAAAAAACTGCTCGAGCTAGAAAACGGCTCGCCAAAATGTATGAAATTCGCAACACCAGTGAGATGAAATGAGAAAGAGACAGTAGATTGCATACATTTAGGATGTATCTTCTCACGCATTCTGTTTGTATGGCAATTTGCGTACATTCATCTCACCCATTCGAGCAGAATGTTGAGAGCAGTGAGAAGAATTAACGCAACCTTCTGTACGGGTGAGCAATCCTCAAAACTGGTATAACGAAACCAGCGCCACATGCGGAAGTTTATGGAACTAGTGAGTATTTTGAAACGGCTGTTCGAATTGACTGCGGAAAAATAGGATGAAAGTTAAACCGAATAAAAGCAAAAAATGTGGTCTTCAAAGTTTAATAAACTGAAATATCAATTACACACATCAATGTACATATTCCTAAACATAAAATAGAACATGAGATTTAGTTTGACATGAAAATTTTCCAAAGCTGCTGAAAATGTGCGCTTAGTTACATGCGTAGTTAACAGTTTCATATTCTGGTTCATTAATTCGTGGATTAGTCTGCTGCTATTTTGCCTTCAATAGAGCACAAACATAGTATATTATTTATAGTTCTTTGAAGAGAAGGGACAAAGTGATAAACGATAGGGGAGAAAAAAGCTTAAATTAATGATCAGGAAATGCGCTTGAAGTTGGTTTATTCATCAAGACGAACTTATTGTATGTTGCAGGAGACGTAAAAAGCGAGATTACAACGTTTAAATTCATCTGAATCTGGAATGCTTCCATTACGTTGAGGCGAATTCAGAAGCTGTCGTGTGCATTAAGTATGCGTTTGCAGCGAAGTGATTGTCTTTAAAAAAAACTGTATCATGAACGCTTCCTTTCGACCTAAGGTTGATAAGGTAAAAGTAATTCGTTTCGGGACTGAGAAAAAATCGTTACACTTACTTAAAAAAAACACTCTTAGACAACACCATAAATAACCGTCCACTGTGCGGAACGCAAGTGCGTCCGAGAGCGGGCCTGTTGGCGATCGTCAGCTGTCCCAGCGGCGATCCTCCTCGTGCACGTCTTACGTGTTATGTGCGCACCATTTTTTCCACCCTACAAGCCTCCAAGATTTTATGCTACGGAGAAAACCCCCGTTTGCCACGCGATGCAATGTCGGATGCGTGCGGTGCATTTAGAGTCGCCACTTGTTTTCCACTTGTTTTGTGGGACACGAGCGTACTGTCTCCGTTGGTGGTGCGGGCCAGCTTCGAGGCGCCATCGTCCTAGCGGGGTGCGTTTGTGTGCGTTTTTTTTTGTATTCGCAACATACGTGAGAGGGTGCTTCATCTTATCTCCGATCGATTTGGATCGTCCAGAGGGCTGTTTGGTTTGGTTTCCAGACGTGTGAGGGGAGTGTGTGTGTGTGTGTGTGTGTGTGTGTCTGAGTGTCGTTTTTTATTCCCTTCGGACACCGTATGATCGTTTTTACATCGAGACAAGCGAATCTACTAGTTACGTAACGATTCACTTCCATTCGGACAGTTCTGGTGCGGCTAGTTGGTGGAGGGGTGTTTGATAAAGATAGGCCGATACGTGCAATGAAGATTTCCCTATCAAGGTGTATTTAAATGCACCTGATCCTATCTCTTTTCTTGTGGGCAACACTGAAATGGAGTAGCTGGATACTTTGGAAGCCCTTGGTAAAATGGGCAGGGTAACTTTAGGTAGAGTATCTAATATTATCGTCGCATAATATCATCTTCTGTACTGAAATGCTACAATAGATGTATATCAGCAATACAATACTGCGTAGAGCTGTACAAATAAATACAAGAAGTCTATCGCAATTCCTCACATAAAGTAAAAACCAGCTTAACCAGCATATTAATCTCAGCTAGGGTTGAGAGTAATTGTTTAGCTTCATATTGAGTAAAAAAGACAAAACAAGCTAAGTTGTTTAACTTTAAAAGCCAAGCTAACCTCAAGGTATACCAATTTTCACCAAAAGCGATCAATATAGACCATAAATTACTTTAAATCATAGAGAGGCATGTTTGAGACATTGAGAAGGAAACTTTTAGATTTTCCACATTTTTTTGCACATTTTAGACATTGTTTAGATCTCTCAAATGTGGTGTGAGTATAGACTCATATAATTCATTTTTTTCGCTTGCTTGCTTTTCTTCTTCTTCTTACTTGTTAAACAGTATTGCGCAAAACAGTATGGAGTGTTCACAGATTCGTTACTATTTTTTTCACTTTTCATGACTACCCTGAGCCTTTCTTACAAAACAGTATAAATGCGTGTTTACGTGATGAATAAAATGTTCTATTCTGTTCTAGATGTTAATAGCAATTCAAAACCATTTTCACGTTTACAAACGAAAACCGGAAGGCATGGAGACAGTGTAGAGAAAAATCAGCATACAATAGATTCTGATTCTTTAAAATAAAACTCCAATTTGAAACTATTTCAAACAAATTTACTTGTAAAAAATATAGGCTGAAAATGATCGCCCAAAATGACCGCGTTCGGTACAAATAGTATTAGCTACTTTTTCCATGGAGACGATTAAAATGCGTTTTTCAGTTTAGTCTAAACGTAGAGAACATGTATGCAGCAGAGGACTTACTTATGTTCCCATAAACATATCTTAGGATAGACGTTGAAACCAGAATTTGGATATGCTATATAAACCTAGTTGTTTATATAGCAATTTTTATATCTTGTTTTAACACAGAACTTCAACTTATAAGTTAGTTAAACGTTAGTTACATCCTCTGCTTCGTTTGACGTTCTTGTGTCTAACATATTAGTATGGCACCATTTCTTATCATTAAGGAGTAGAACATATCTGTCCTATGGCTAGTGAAGCAACAACGCGGCTGAAAATTCTCATCATAGATTCGGCCTCCTAAAGTTTGACTGTGAGTCCCTAGGACACAACGATTTCCACTCACTCACTCCGGTGAGTTCTCGGAAAGGATTCCCCACGCTTGCAGCAGCTCCACCGTCACGCTCTCCCACCAGCTCACCAGCTGAGACGAAAAACTCGGGAAAACTCGGGTCTCTCTCGCTGCCGACGGCTCGGAAAAGCTCGTCAAACAAACGCAAAACACCAAAAACAACACCAACAGTAACGCTTTCCCACCGAAAAGCAGGGGCGTGGTCTTTCCACTGGCTGGGACGGCCAGCAGGCGAATTCGGTGCGAATTTTTGGACCGGCCAAAAAAGGTAAACACGGACACACGGGACGCTTATTAGTTTGGCCGTGTTTGCATGCAGTCGAGTGTCCTTTTTTGCAGTCGGGCGCACCGTGTTGCACCCTTGTATGCGCCACCGCATTTGCACCACGCCTTAATTTTCGCCACACACACACACACGCACGGTGCAGGGTGTGCGAAAACATGCACACTCTAACGAAAGGCTAACGATCGCTGCATCCTTCGGGAAGCCACACGCACGCACCTGGCGTTCGTGGTGTCCGTGCCCAGATTTGCCACTCATTACACGCAAAACGGACACGCCATTTACGCTCATTGCAGCCGAACAACCACCAATTAGCGGAGGTTGGGAAAAGCGCTCGGCGCATTTCAATCGGCATCGGTTTCTGGCATTTCCGAGTATCATTAGAGCAGCAGAGGCAGCCGCGTAGGGCAGCCTGTCCCAGGTCAGGTCAGGTGCTCTGTGGTCGCGGCAACCGGAGCGGATAAATGAGCTGTCGAATGCTTCGCGCACACAATGGCGCTGTGGTTTCGGGGTGCGCATTCTAAATGCAGCTGTTTTCCGGGTGTCAATGTGTGATCTGCATGCTTTTAGTGGCTCCAGCAACTGGTGCGGTTGTTCGAGAAGAAGGTCGGAAAGCGAAATTCATGTCTTCCTTCTTGGACCCCGCACTGCCAGTGCTCGTTTCGGTCGCAAAAGCGTCATAAAGCATCAGCCTTGGCGCTTGGCATGGGGCGAAAGTCGCCCGGGAATCTGGCACAAAGTGGCGGCGAGCCGGTGTCCGGCGTAACCGGCTCGTCCCGACCGGGGCAAGCGGCGGAAACCGAGCTCTGAATTTCAAATCAGCTCCTAACCGTGGCCGGCGCGCCCGGCGATGCAGTTGCAGGCTGGCTGGAGATGGCATAATTTATACACCAGACGGAAGACATTAGACGTTGGCCCCCTGGTCGGCGGGGAAGGAACTTCCCTTTGCGGTGGAACAAGGTTGCAAGTGCATTTGTTTTCCTCCAAAGGGGGAGGTTTAGTGCACACACACACACACACACGCACACTGTCACACAACCCAAAATGAGGAAATAATTGATGGGGGGATATTTTTCACGGCTTTTTCCTTGCCGGAATGACTCCGCGGCTCAATTGGCGAGGACTCCGGGACCGAACCGCGCTGGGAATGTCGCTCGGAAAGGCTGCCGGGGACAATTATTGCGCACCTGGGCCCGTTTCGGAGCCGGCGGTGAGCAGACAGGAAGCGCCATCAGACGCGTCTTCCGATTTCCGGCGTCACTCAATCTCCGGAACGGTACATCCATCCAGGAGCGGCCGGAAGACCGCAACCACGCGCGCCGGAATGGAAGCGGGTCGTCCCGGAGCCGCTTGTTTGGGGCGAGGGAACGGGTGGGGGAACCGGTCATCGATCATCATCGGCGTGCGTACGCAATCACGCGCAATTTTTCGATCGACCCGTTGTTCCGTTCGATTGCCGATTGCAATTGGCGATGGCGATCGGTGCGCACTGGTACGGCAAACAATGCGGTTTACCCCAGGTGAGCATCCTCCTCGGTGCTCCGGATGCGGTGGGTGGGTGGGAGGGTTGACGGAGGGAGGCGGTGCAATACACCGTTGATTGTTTTACTGAGTAGCAGGCGTGTGTGTGAGCTTGGGACGAAGATTCATTCATGAATGCATCAAACCATCATCTCCGGTGCGATTGCGCTGGCCACAAATTGCATCGGCAGGCAGGAAGATGACGGTGTTGCCGGTTGTTTGGTCTACTCTGGTTTGCTTCGGTAAGTGGGTAGCAGGTTTGATTGGCTTCCCGGGAGCCATCGTTTCCAGTTCCAATCCAAATCACTGTCGCTAGGGCTCCCACCGGTTTGTAGCTGTGTTGTGATATTTTTGCTTCTTTGTGAACTGCCACTAACTTGTCCAAAACCAACGAGACATTTTCGGTCAAGCTATTGGACAAAGCGATGGACTGTTTGGGAGCATTTTCTAGACGTGATGTTCCGAAAGAAACACCTCATTAAACACGTCACAACATCGGATCCAAATGATAATCTATCGAAACGAGTCAATGCATTTGTATCCTAGTTTAGTATACTTGGCAAGTGCTATATCCGTACGATGCGCCAATAGACCAATAGCCAAAAGCCAATCTTTAAGACACAAGTCTTTTAACACTTACGGTCAAATGGAGAAAATACTCCTTTGGTGCAAATCGAGATGTCAATTGATATCTAGTAGGCTATTTTTGGCAATTGTTGACCGATTTCACTGACATTTTCTCAAGTTGTGCGCTATCCTAGTTTTATAATCCGTCAAGTTTGTGACCAGACCCCCTCCCGTTTCCTCCCCAGCCCTCCTCAAGAAAAAAATCCGCTGACGACAAAATTTTAAAAACCTTAAAAACTATACGTAAATTCTATACTA